>CABFOV010003184.1:5389-69967 GCA_902141375.1 Timema poppense | reverse complement strand
GTACCGTATGCAACATTTCATATATATATATATATATATATTTATATATAAATATATATATTTATAAATATACCTTATTAATATATAATATATACTATATATTAGTATACTAATATATAATATATATATATTTACTAATATATAGATATTTATATATACTGTATATACTCTTATATGAATATATATATATATACTGTATATACTCTTATATGAATATATATATATATATATAATATAAAATATATAAAATCTACTTGGCTTTACCTGGAGAGAGAAGGGAAAATCTTATTTATTTGTTTGTTCATTTGAAGGAACTACAAGTTATTGGATAGAAAGCCAACTTCCAATTACAGCAGTTCACTGTATTAACAAAGAGCTACATTGGCATCTTAACTAAAATAAAATAATAAATTAGACATATTTAGAGGCAATTTAATGTAGTTCTAGGAAGTAATTTAGTAATCTGTTTTTGAAGAGAGCCTGTGGGCTGTCAAATAGGTCCATACGCTTATCATTGTTGCTTGTTAAATTGTATGTACGAAGTATGAGAGACAAAAACGAGATATACAAGTAATTAATAGATTGTTCATCACAAATTAATGAATCAGTATTTATTGTCAGTTTCGACGGCAATAAGATAGATATCTTGATTTATCCAGCTCAAAAATGGTTAAGCTGGGGGAAAAGGCGACAATTATTCCAGGTTTACGTATATTTGGACTGACACAACAGCATTTCTCAAAATTTTATTTACATTTAATACAATATAACTTATACATATTTACAAAAGCATCCTCATTTATTTTAAACACCAACAAGATAGAGCTTAGAATAATCCAGATAAACTTAAACAAGTTCAATTGCAATATTACAATAAAGTTCATTAAACAAAGAGATCATTTTTATATTTCTGACTCAACCCCTTCAACTGGTTATTATAAAAAGTATTCTATAATGTTCTAAATAATTTGTAGTGACAAATAAAATCATGAATAGTATCTAAATCGCCGAAAACATAAATTTAGTGTGAAATGATATATCCAATATGTACTGATTATCTTTCTTCAGTATTTACAAAGCAAAGATACTTATTTTAGGTTATTGCTAAGTAGTCTACAGAAACATAATCATTACTTTTAATGTAATTATCTACTGATATTGACTACTGATTGTCAAAATATTATTTTAATACAAATATTAACACATTTTATACAAAGTTAGGTTGTATCCATTTCATATTAATTAAGTCAATACATAATTAGGTTTGCACTAAATAAAGAATATCTTTAATAACGGCACCTCTTCTACAAACATATTTTTTGACATTTTCCAAAATAAATTAAATACCTTTACAATAAAGTAAAAATACTAACGATATTATTCCAAAGAATCGGCAAGAGGGTTATGTTTCACGTGGGGAAAGCAAACAAATTGTTATATTTCCCCCAATTTTGGGATTACATGACGTTGGTTTCCAGTATGAGAAATTAGTACATACAGTACAACATATAACCAACTCGAAGACTCATCTCTTACATGACGTTGGTTTCCAGTATGAGAAATTAGTACATACAGTACAACATATAACCAACTCGAAGAATCATCTCGATTACGTCTTATTTTCATTTAAGACGACGACAATGTTTCATCAACGTAAGATAAACTCGGGTATACAGGAGCAATACACGTTAGTCCTATTGACCTAAGGTTTGATGAGTTTCAAGTATGAATCGGGGAATTCAAACTTAGCGTGTAGAATGTCCTGGAGCTCTTAATTAGTTGAGCATGAAGCACCCTTTATATGTATCTACACAATCCATTTCATGGGTGTAGCGCCTACCACACCACCCCATCATTGGGGGAACTATAACCTAATATTGGGGGAACTATAACCTAATATTGGGGAAATTATAACCTAATATTGGGGGAACTATAACCTAATATTGGGGGAACTATAACCTAATATTGGGGGAACTATAACCTAATATTGGGGGAACTATAACCTAATATTGGGGGAACTATAACCTAATATTGGGGGAACTATAACCTAATATTGGGGGAACTATAACCTAATATTGGGGGAACTATAACCTAATATTGGGGGAACTATAACCTAATATTGGGGGAACTATAACCTAATATTGGGGGAACTATAACCTAATATTGGGGGAACTATAACCTAATATTGGGGGAACTATAACCTAATATTGGGGGAACTATAACCTAATATTGGGGGAACTATAACCTAATATTGGGGGAACTATAACCTAATATTGGGGGAACTATAACCTAATATTGGGGGAACTATAACCTAATATTGGGGGAACTATAACCTAATATTGGGGGAACTATAACCTAATATTGGGGGAACTATAACCTAATATTGGGGGAACTATAACCTAATATTGGGGGAACTATAACCTAATATTGGGGGAACTATAACCTAATATTGGGGGAACTATAACCTAATATTGGGGGAACTATAACCTAATATTGGGGGAACTATAACCTAATATTGGGGGAACTATAACCTAATATTGGGGGAACTATAACCTAATATTGGGGGAACTATAACCTAATATTGGGGGAACTATAACCTAATATTGGGGGAACTATAACCTAATATTGGGGGAACTATAACCTAATATTGGGGGAACTATAACCTAATATTGGGGAAACTATAACCTAATATTGGGGAACTATAACCTAATATTGGGGAACTATAACCTACTATTGGGAACTATAACCTAATATTGGAGGAACTATAACCTAATATTGAAAGTCTAAACCTACATTTTGGAAAGGAGAAATAAACCCTAAAACAGACTCCCCCAGGGGGGAGGGATGGAGTGGAAGAATGATGAACGGAACATTTAATCATAATCATTAATAGATTTTATAACATCTTTACTAACACTTTCTTTTTACAACCAAATATTTTACAAATAATCTGGATTTTTTTAAAATTCATAAATGATATAAATATTTACAAAGTTAATGTTATTTATAACTTGATTAAGTACAATACATATAAAAGTCTAGTCACATGGATGGTATGCCTGGCTGACTGGGCCGAGGGCTGATCCCAACGGGGGCAATGAGGGCTATTTTATGGCTATCAAATAGTGTTTATTTTACCATCCCTCCACTTAAATGAAGGGGTACGTGCATATTATCTATTCTCCCTATCTTATCCTCTCTGAATCAAAACATATTTATTTAACTTATTACAAATACAGGTATTTCAACGCAAATCACAAAATAGCAGTTAAACGTATTATTAACATTGCATGTACCTTTCGTTAACCCTTAAAGGTAGACCCTGATTTAAATAGGAAGCCTATTTCCGAACACCAACATTGATTGAAAGTCACTGAAATTTGCCAATTATAGAAGTATGTATTATTTGATTTAATAATATAAAGTTAATATAAAAAGTTATAAAAAGATGTTAATAATAGCAACTTCTTTATTGATTACTGTATAATTTATCTTTACATAACTAATAAAAGGACTAAGGATGTAAATACAATAAAAATTGCAATTTTGGCATGACGAGGCTCCTGTTTTAAAATAACGGGCTTCCTATGAAAATTATACTGTAGCAAACTTAACCTACATGGTTTCACTACAGCGTAGAATATAAGATAGGACCATAGTGTAATACGTCAAGGTAAGTCAGTCAAATTTCAGTGTAAATAAAGTGTATATATGCATTTACAAACTCATCGTTGCTTAAAAATACAAAATACAATAATTTATTCTTCCATACAATATAATCTTTAATTTCAAAATAATATTCATCTTTAAATTACATTAATTATTTCCATCAACCAGTTGAACAATTTTTTACTAAAGAGTTGTTTTTAAAATAATATTTTCAATAATTTTCATATTTATTTGGTAAGGAGCAATAATAGATACGGTTGTATCTTCTTTGGTCATCCTACAAAAAATATTCTTCCATATAACACCTAAAAAATTCACAAACTTTTCGATAGTACGGATTAAAATAAATAATCTTTATTACAAATAAGACCTGAAGATGGTGTAACATTACAGAAACATGTCGTCATAAAAGACTAAAGCTTATATATAAAATAAGAAGGGAATACAAAAAAATAACCAATAAGATATAATCTTATCATTTATAATAATAACTTTGCCGTATTTATTTTATATTTTGATTACTCAGAAATACAAAAATATTATTGAAAACAAATAGTTGGTAACGTTTGTTTGCAATAACATAGCGATCAACTAGATGTCTAAAATATTGTTTGTATGAAATTATATCATTTTAGATTAAAACTGACACACTATCTTGCCCTGATAATTTATTATTATTGCAATATTAGAATATGACCAACAAGATCATTACTGCCATATCGTTTAATCAGCAACATTTCTTCAAAATAATATATTAAAAAAATATATCAATTTTGTAAACAATACTATTTAAAGTGTTTGACATATATAAACTTCGAGGCGAATTTTGGACAAATGAAACATAATACGTTTGGCTTAAATATAAGGAAAATTTGATTTCAACCCAAAATTTAATATTAACACTAAACTACACTTTATTCATAGTTTTAATTTTTTACATAAGATTAAAAGACTATGTATAAAAGTAATATTTAACAAAATTAAATTTATAAAATGATGTTAATCTATTCGATAATGTACCCCAGACAATTAAAGTATATTTCCACGAATCTATCGCCCTGTCTCAGATATTAATTATATTGTGTTAACGTATGGAGGGATTATCCGCTAGATATCCTATATTTTATAAATGCAAAGTTTTACTTAAATAAAGTGTGTCAGTCATTTTAACGTACTAAATATATCAATAATTTAATTCTTATAATTATATATAATAATTTAATTTTTATAATTATATATATATACATATATACTCCAAATGCTTGATCCAACTCATTTAAGACACTATTCTAAAATAGTATACACTCTACTTATTCTACTAGTATAACATCTGCTCACCTGTACTTATTATACTGAGCCAGCCTTTTTCAAAAGTGAAGGTGTAAAATCGGTAAGTGTTGAAAGAACACTAAACAAAACACCTACTTACGTTTACCAAAAAAAATATAACGCGGGAAAAATTATGATACAAGTCCCTTCTCAATGCTTAAGACACATTCTCGTTCTTAGAGAATATCATCAAGTTAAAAATTGTGTATTAATATTTCCTTTGGTATTAATCTGGGGGAGGTTAAAAAACAACAACAGCTATACATCAAATGTGGAAATAACCCTCCTAGTGAACACGACCGAAGTTTGAACCTCGTTTCTCTCTCGACACAGGCAATACATTATTTTGGGAGACCGATGCCTTGGACTGTTGAGTTTCTTAAAAGAATGTGATGGTGTTGGAATAACCGACGATACTCTCGCAACTCTGAGTTCTTGTGACTTCGGACTGTGAAGAAACATCCAAGCTGCCTTTACCCGTGAAGCTGATGAACCGTTTCGCTTCGATAAGTACCTCCTTGATTGAACTCGGTATTTCATTGTGGGTGATGAGGTGGTCGAAAATAGCTGATAGATACTCTGCACGAGTTCTGTATCCGTGGTAAACGAATCCCTCCAAGTGTTTCGGTGTCATCCCTTTGGCCAAGAAATAAAGCGTACTATTGATGATGGATAACCCGTCCATATCTAAATCTTCTATATTGAAAGCCTCGACCAGTAGATTCATGTCCAAATCATGAGTTTGAACGCGAGTAGTGGTGACCAAACAGTCCAGCGAGGAAGCGCCGTAACCATCTAATATCACTTTGTCCTTGAGGAACAGTAGAGCGTCGTAAAGTTCCTGGTTTTGTACGATTTGGTTGTTTTCCAAAGCTGTCTCCATGATGGCGTGAAGGAGTGTCCCTTTTGTTTGGTACTGCTTGTAATTGAAACCTAAACCTAGTATCTTGGGAAGATCCGGGTCAACCAGAAATTTAAGGAGTATTTGAATCCTGGTGTCGTTGATATCTAAAGGAATCGCTGAAACTAGGGTGTTAAAAGCTAGAATTATCTTTGGAGCTTCGCCTGTACTTTCAGCACCAGTATCTCCCCGCAGTATTTCTAAGCATTCAGTGATAGGGGTGAACAAAGTAGAGTCCGAGGTGATGAGTGTCAAGTTTGAGACAAATTCTAAGATCCCCCGTAATAGGAATTCAGGTGAGGGATACGATGACACGTTGAATGAAGGCCCTAATATCATCGGTAAGTATTCGTCCTCTAGGAAAGATTTAATAAGTGTAGTGTAATCATAGATTGGTATGACAGTTACAAGCAGAGATATATTCAGATTTTGGTCCCTGGAAGGGTCAAGTCTAACACGAGTAAAGAGAAGGGCCTCATACAATTCTTTAACATTTTTCACCGAGTTGTGTCTCAAAAGATTGTTCATAATCTCCACCAGCATCAACCTTGTCGAGAAGAACAAAGAAGAATCGAAACGTGGACCTAGTAGGGACGTAAAGTCTGACTGGCTAAGGAATGATTTCACCGTTTGAACCTTACCTGATTCATCCCCAAACAAAGACTTGCTCAGAGTGTCAAGTATTTCAATAATTTCCGCCATGGGTATTTCTGTTATAATAGGACCTCTTGAGTAAAGCAAATATTTATACACAGATTTAAGTGCAGCATATAGTGGCTTATCGTTCTGTATGGATTGAATTTGCATAGCATGTTTGGTTATAAAGGTTAAGTATTGGGACTTATCAGGGTATTGAGATTCATCCAGGGTTGTATTTAGTATGGTAGAAATATTTTTCTGGCCCACAAATTTCTCTACGATATGCATTTGGTCTTTGTCAAGTGATAACGCACTGGGCATCATTATAGGAGCCAAAGTTGTGGTGGTAGCACCATCATGATAATCCCTAGTTTTCTGAGCAAGCAAAATTAATAGATTAACAATGTCGCTTTGTGACTTTATTTCATCACGAGTCAATAGTTTATCAATCATCAGAGCAATAATATCTCTTTTAGTATGATACTTTTTAATATGAACGTTCAAGACATGTATTTGCTCGTAAAATGTTCTTAACAAAGTTATTTCGTTTTCTGTAAATATGGGCATGGCTTCGATAATATCTTTAAAATCTGGTAGAGGAAGACTTTCTCCTTTCAATTTGTCTATCAAATTATTTATAATCTCAATAAGGGTGGTTTTACCCTGGACTTCAGGGCGTGTAAGTAACTTTTCCAACAGCATTATTAGGATGTCTTCGTGAGAGTGAGATTTCTTTATCCGCAAGCGTAAGGAATGAATATGCTTATAGAGGTTTCGCAAGACAGTTATGTCATGTTCAGTAAGGACAGCAATATCACGAATGGTATCATCGAAATCAGGAACAGGTATTATCTCTCCTTGTAGTTTCAGTAATAATGTTTCAACAAACTCCACTAATTGTGCATCACCTTGAACTTCTTTACGCGACAGTAGCTTATCCAACATTAGTATTAGAATATCTTTATGAGTGTGGCTGTGACTGATACGCAGGTGTAAACTGTGTATTTGATCGTACAGACTCTTCAGTATAGGTAGATCTTCTTCCGACAGGACCGGAACATTGACAACCATTTCCTCAAAACTTGGCGGAGCAACGGTTTCCCCCTTTATTTTTAGCAGCATGGCAGAGATCAAGTCTACGATTTCATGATTGTCCTTGACTTCGTCGTGTGTTAGAAGCTTCTCTAGCATCATTATTATAATATCTTTTTTAGAGTGATGTTCGTTGATCTCTAAGTTTAAATGTTGAATTTGTCTATAAAAATCTTTGAGGGCATTCTGTTCGTATTCACTTAAGAAAGGCACTGCAAGAACGATTTCATCAAATTCTGGTATTGACACAGGTTTAATCTCTTTGGTAGCGTTAGGTAATTTTTCATACACCAATTTGATAACATCATAAATTTGTCCCATATTTTGGATCTCAGGATTGAACATGGCCGTTTTTAAAATAGTCTTTAGTATTGACTTTGAATCTAAGTCTAGTAATTGTTCAAGCTGGAGATCCAATATTTGAAAAATGTCTGGAATCCTAAGAAATTGTGTGATCAGTGATTTTTCTGGTTCATCTAGCTCTAACGGTAAACTATCTATTAACATTTCTATGATGGGCTTATAGTCAGGTGATAATATAAATAGCCTTTTAGTTGCATGTATTAGTGTGAGAACTATCTGCGTTAGCTCCATGTCATGTTGCAAATCAATAAAGGTTTTGATTTGTCGAATTAATTGTAAAAATGATATTGGCTCGGTTATTTCATCATTGAATTGATTTATTTTAATCTTTTGCAATAGTTCACTTGAGAATATAAAGCTTATTAAACGTTCCTTTTGTGCTAGAGATACATTTACAATGTTTTCATCTATGAACTTTATGAGGGGGAGTAACGAATATTCGGGTTTCTTGATAAGCCTCTCGTAAAATTTAAGAACAAGGACAAACGCTTGCTCAGTTTGGCTCAATTCTTTAATATCCAAGTGTTTTACAAGAGCTCTGTACAACAGTTCAACATCTGGGTATATTTGAAAATTAGGGGAGCCTTTAAAAATTAGTTTTGGTGTTGGTTTTTTATCATAGTTTTGTCCTTTGTAGTAAATAGCTACAGATTTAATTACTGCTAATGCATTCTCATATAGACTTGGCAATAGCACACCCATGCTAATTATACTAGCTAAAGTGTTAGGTTGAAACTTACCACTTATTACCAGATCGATAAAATGCTTATAGTAAGTTAACGCGTCAAGCAATTCAGCCTTTTGTTTGTTATTTTCTGATTGAACTGCATTATCTACAACAAATTTTAACACAGCTAACGAAGAAGAGTATTGCCCTGCTGGGTAGGGGAAAGCAGAATATTTTGATTGGTCACAGCTTAGTAAGAATCTTTTAAGGACTGGCACTTTTGAATTATTTTGTGTTTCGGGTATTGAAAGTATAATAGACATAACACTATCAGATACGTTAGAAAAAGTGTCAAAGTTCAAAAGCAAAGTGATAAATTCCAAAGCGCTGAATAATTGTAAATCTACCGGACTGAGGTTTGTCTTTGTTATCTGACTAATAAGTCCTCTTACAAGCGCACTTGTAGACTGATACTCGAGGATATCAAATGAAGGTCCAACAATGGATTCTATTTCTGATTGGGATAGTAATCCTTTTATAAGTGGTAGCTTGACCCTTTCTTCTGTGGAAGTAAGAAATAAAATAATTGCTATTACATTTGTTAATATATTTCTTTCTCGGGAAGGAAGTTTATCTTCATGGTCCAATTCTTTCTCGACCATGCGTATAACTTCTATCAGTGTGGAGTTGCTTTCTACTTCTTTCCATTGCGAAGTCAGTCTCAGTACCGCTCGAAGAACTAATCTCGGTGAGTTATGACTGGAATAATAAATATATTTGCCCAGACGATGCTTAACGTTAGGTTGTTGAATGAATTGCTTGATGATGTCTATCTTTCGTTCTTCTATCTGGGGCAATGCGACCAGGATGTGAGTCATATCCGACATGCCCAATTTTGTCACCGAGACTTCTTCTTTCCTTGCCAACTTGTCATAGAACATCACTACAGAAATAACTTCTCTGTCTATTTGGCTCAATCTGCTTTGGATTGCATTTTTAAATGCTGCGATGACTAACTCCTTTGAGAACGTGTAACTTTCTACACTCAGACATCTATCAAATAAATATCTGACACGTGGGTGTAACAACATTGTTTTTATCAGATATAATTTTTTATTGTCCGGTGTGTTCGGGACGATCACTTCAACCACCAAAATGTTTGTGAGAATGTTCGGAGGGGATAGGTCAGATTCAATCACACGATGGCAATGCTTCAGTGCGGAAACGAGCGAACTGTCTTGATTTATTGATCCCAACGTTAAAGCGCGCTCTATTATTGTTTGAAGTAATAGTTTAGGGAATAGTTGGTCTTCAGTTTTTACGTATATTCCCAACTTTTCATTAAGATGTGGCATGGATAAAAACTTATCAATAACAGGGATTTGTGACTTGACATCAAAGTTTGGCATCGAAGATAGTGACTCAACTAAATGTTTCTTTAATTGGAAAAGAGATCCATTTTCAAGGACCGTGTCGTAATACTCTATAGTATTGAAAATAATATTGTCAATATTTCTAACTTGTCCCTTATGAAAACATTCCAAAACCCCTTCTATCAAAAGATGTATAGTTGGGTATTCATGAACATCGAATAATGGATTTAAACTTTTCAAAACATTATTGCCCGTAAGGAACATTTGTAAGACCCACAATTTGTGTATATCATTGTCTTCTATATTTGCATCGTGATCTGTTGGAAAAGAAACGCATAAGGCAATCAGTTCTAATAGTATATTTGAACCCTTTTCTCGAACACCTAGCATAATTTTTAAAGACTCTAGAGTACCATTTAAAGTCGCGTTCATTTTTACGAAATCCTTTTGAAGAGCATGGTTTATGATAGTATCCAGAAACACATTAATAGACGGGTATTTCGAGATATCGAACGAAACGCCCACCATATTTTTAAAGTCAGGTAAATTAAAAAACCATTTGGCTAATATTAAATCTTGAATATTATCTAATTTAGGCAAAAGATATACTAATGGCGTCGAGTCGTTTTCAAAGATTAATTGAGGGGGTGTAATTGGCTCAAAAATGTTAAATAATCTCTCGCGGTTTCTGATCGTCTCTAGCAATTTTTTGTCAGCCTCACTTAATTTATTTTTCTTGATATATTTTATAATTTTTTCAAAAATAGATTTCATAGAAGGGGATTTATTAAACGTTACTGAAGTATCAAATAAAGAGTGTATGGGAGACTCTCCCAAAAACTTTAAAATCATTGACATTCTAAATTTATTATTGTCTTTTGGAAGCATATTATCAAGGGACACTACACTTATTAGAACATGTATTTGTTGATACGCAATCTCACCAAGATTTAACAGCTTGTAGAAGTACACTAAGGTGTCGTAAAGAAGTGGAATTTTTCGAATTTTTTCATTTCCAATTGAAATTTCTAGGACATCTCTTAACAACTCTTCTATTGAAGTGTACTTAAATAAAGAGAAGGTGGAGTTACTTAGAATGTTTGTACTCTCAGAATGTAACAGGAACGTCTTTAGACCATCTAATTTGTTATGGTCTGTTGTATTAGGAATCAGTTCTGTGACCAATGGAATGTATCTCCATAGCTCTATTTCTCCTTTCGTTTGTACTAAAATGTCGAAAAACTTCAAAGATTTAAAAACTGCATCGTCAATGTGACTTAATTGTACATTTGTTAACTTTTCTATTGTACCTTGCAGCAATAATGTTACAGAAGGATAATCTTTGATTTCAAAAGAAGGACCTAATACCTTAGAGATTTTATTTTGTCTAAACAGCATTGTTAAGTAGCTCAACTTATCAGGAAGAAGCAAGTTTACAGAAATAATTTCTAGCAACACTGATTCTTGGACTGAAACAGAATTTTGTACCAATTTTCCATTGTAATAAAATAAAACATCCCTCAGAGTTGAATTCTGTTTGACAAAATCTGATACTAAAGCAGTAGATATAATAGCTTTCAGCAGTTGTTCGGGTAACCGGTGGCTTTTTTGATTGAAATCTGCACCTAATATATCCTTTAATTTAGGATTTTTCAAGAACCATGTGATAGTATTTACTATATTTTTTTCTGATACATCGGGTAGAATTAATAATAACGGTGTCACATCCAGGAAAATGTCGAAATGTGTGTCCTCGGTAAATTCTTCTTCTGTAAGAACTTTATTGAAGAAATTTACATACTCATATATATTCATGTCGGCATTTGTTAGCCTACTTTTTACAACGTATTTTAAAATATTTTGAAATAAGATCTCTGTTGTTTTATAATCGTATAATTTAAATGAGCTATCGAATATTTTGATAACGTTTTTCTGTGATAAGAAAGTATACATAATCATTAGATCCGAATCCATTTGTTCGTTTAATAAAATCATTTGAAGAGCTATGATACGAGTAAACATATTTGAATTAGAATCGAGCTTTGTATTATCGCACAGAGTTTTGAAGTGCCGCAATGTATCTAACAACACTGGACTGGTTTCTGCTGTTAATGAGACTATTCTTTCTATACCATCATATACTATCTTGCTTAAGATTTTTTCCGAATTCGAAAATCCTTCCCAATCATATTTCGATGTATAGTTATAGATCAAGTTTGACTCTAAAATATATTCTTTAAACGTTTTAAGTTTTAAACTGTCAGTTGTAAACGGAATATTCACCAACAATGACATCATTGGTCTAGGTATAATTTGGAGAACAGAAGTGTCCAACAGGTCATAGAAGAATTTCAACGAATCGAACAAGGGTTTATCCACTAAACTAAGACGATCAGACAATACGTGTTCTACAATCCCTCGAAGTAGTAAAGAATTGCTGGGATATGCTGACATGTCAAACGATGCATTCATTATTTCTGCTACTCTAGGTTGATTCAAATACCCTTTTATAATAATAATTTTCGGGTTAGGTCTAAAGTCAGATACAAGAAGAAACAAAGAAACAATTCTTGTGAACGTGTGATGCTTTAAATAAGTATACTCCTCTTCCAAAGTAAACAAAGAGTCGAAAAACATCATACTTTCATATAAAGTGTGATTTTGTATTGTATTTGGAAGGCTAAGAGATTGTTTTATAAACATTTTAATGCTCATATAGGGCAAGTATTTGTTTCCTATTGATAAGTCTAACATTTTCTTTACGTGGGGTTGAGATAAATACAATTTAATCTCTTTAATTCTAGTGACGTCAGATGTATACGGTAGAGACACAAGTATAGGTGCTATATCCAGTGAGATATTTGGCTTTATCAAAACACTCTCGGCTCTAAATATCCGTTCATAATATCTTAGAGAATCGTATATGTGCGCGTCATAGCTACTCAACAAACTTCTCAGGACATATCCCATCACAGATCGGAACAAGTTCGTAGTTGTTTGATGTTTTCTAATGACAAAAGAATGATCTAAGATTTTTTTCATTCTGGTTTGTTTAAGGAAACTTTCTACTATCGGTATATTAAGGTGGACCTCATTGTTGGGCAGAAAAGCTTGAAAAGAAACAAAATCCACCAGTCCATTTGATGTGCCTGTTATCCTTTCAGTAGTGAGTAAACTATCGTATAATATAATAGCATCCAATAAATGTTTATCTTGCTGGACGGATCTATCAGACAAAGACTGCTTCAAGATGGCCTGTAGCAATATATCTAATGCAGGGTAGGAAGAATCATTAAAAGATGAACCTAAAATAGAATTTAAACTTCCGGACAGTATAAATTTCTTTATCACGGGCAGTTTTGAGTTGTCCGTCGAGTTTGGTAGCAGAGCCAATGTTGAGGTGATAATGTCAGACACGTTAGTCATTTGTCGACCTTGTAGCAAATCGTCGTAAAACTTGAGAGTCTTCAGTAGTACAGCGTCTTTGCCACTCAATCTTTCAACTATCACATGCTCCATAGCGCCCCGAATCAACATGTCAGCTGACGTGTAATCTGATAGAGTAAACGTAGAATCGAAAAGAATACTGACCCGAGGATTCTCCAAGTAGGACGTTATAATATTTGTTTTAATATATTCTGTCGTCTCCGGAAGTAACATCCATATTGATAATACATTGGCGACAGCTTTATCGTCGTAGTTGTTTGTTTTGTTTTCCTCTGTCATCATTGCATCATATATATGCAAGCATTTTAACAACCCGCTGTTGTTTGATACAAAAGAAGTTTGTAAAGCCTTCTTTATAATAGCATGAACTAGCATTCTCGTAGAAGTATACTTTCCTACATCAAATGAAGTATCGAGTAAGTTTATCAAATTTGAATAACTCAAAAATCCCTTGATTGTTTTAAACATGATCACATCGTCGATGTAGGGCAAGGATACCAGTAGAGATTTGGTGTCGGAAACATCTCGTATTACACGTTGTTCTTTTAACTTATCCTTCCTTAAAAGTCTCTCATGCAATTTAATCTTAGCTAATACCTTAACATCCACACGTGTGAGTTGGCTTTTCATTGCATGCATGATAATCCCGCGGATCAGGAGATTAGGAGATTGGAATTTGTTTATTTCAAAGGATGGTTCTAACAAACGTCTAAACAAATGTTGATCCACAAATTCTTTCAACACTGATAATACTTTGCTTTCTAAATAGCTTGTAAGTAACAAGCGGATCGCTAAAAAGTTAGTTAACATGTTTGAAGACATTGATTCTAGTTTGAGACTATTTTCAAAATATGTAAGCGTTTCTGTTAAATATTGATCGTCTAGATAAATGTTTGATTGTAAAGCGTGATTAATAATTCCTCTTAAAAGTGTATCTATTTTTAGATAATCTTTCATCTGGAATGAGGAGCCCAACGTCACGATTAAATTTGGTTGCAATAAAAACGCACTGAGTCTTCTTATTTTAGCGGTGTCAGTTGTGTATGGTATTGCGAGAAGTATCCGGCCTGGGGTTACAAGGGAAATGATCTCAAGTAAACTTTTATAGAACCAAAGAGTGTCCCACAAAACAGAGTCCAAACGATTAAGTTTCCCCACTATTACGTTCTCGATTACGCCTCGAAATAGTTGGCCCATTGTGGGATACTGCGCAAGGTCAAATGAGGACTTGAAATAGATTAAATTAACCCTTTGATTAAGATAACTCTTTAAGGTGATTAGTTTAGTTTCGTCATCGCCAGGTATCCACAAAGAAAGGGACATAATATTTAGTAAAATACTTTCGGATTCTCGTAGTTCATTTTTATCATCGTTCAATAAGTCTGCGTAGAACTTTAGTCCATTTGCTAGAGTCGAGTTTTGTTGAACGATTTTTACTTGTAGAGCACGTGTTATGATGCTTTTTAGTAAAATTCTTGTATCTTTATACTCACCCAGTGACATGTTCATACCTAAAATACTTGCCAAGTCTGGTCGTGTAATTAGCCGTGCTACCTCTTTAAAAAAGGTTACACTAGTTCCGTTTGTCATTAAAACAATTAGGGGTACAAGATCTACCGTACCATTTCTTACCAGGGGCAGCTCTGGCTCTTCTGGTGTGACAATTGCCCTGTACAAGTCTAACACATTTAGAATGCTCTTATCAATATCATTAAGTTTACCTTTGATTGCATATCGCCTTACATCATTAATTAGTAATTTCATGGACGTATAGTTGTTAACATTAAATAACAAGTCAAAGAAACTGGAGAGTTTAGCTTGGGACAGTAACAGTTTTACTAGTGGCAAAATGATATCCGACTCAATTGGAAGCAAAACTTTTAGACAAACAATATCAATGAGGACGTCCGAAACTGATGGATTAAGTAATTCCTCGTTTAGTTTTGTATTAAAATATTTGAGAGTTTCTAGTAAAATACCATTATTATAAACAATTTCTACAGTCAAAGCTTTCTTTATGATAGTCAAAAGTAAATTATCTTGCGACAGTTGTGTTTTGAAGTCAGGGCCCAAGATTTCTTTTAATAAAGATTCATCCCTCAGAAAGTCATGAAATATTTGCAATTTTGTTTTGTTTTCCGTGTATGGCAAATCAAAAAGAAATTGCGCAAGAAAATATGATGGCTTAGTGAGTTCTTCTGCAGATATTATTTGGTCATACAAAGTCAATTTATCCAAAATTGCCTGATCTACATGAGTTAATTGGTTATTTCTGAGGTTAAGAGTTTCAATAATTCCTCGTATCAACAAATCTACCGTCGGGTATTCGTTTATGTCAAAACTACTACCTAAAGCATCTGTGATAAAAGATTGTTTTAAGTAGGCTTTAATTGTTATTAATGTATATTTATTACTGTCGTAATTAAGAAACAGCATGGAAATGATGTTTATTAACCAATTTAGAGGGGGGTAGAATTTATGTGTTTCCTTGGCAGGTATTTCTTCATTATATAACCCTAAGATATTCAGAAGTGTTGAGTTAGTCCTAACGAAAGTTAAACTCATTGATTTAGTGAGAATTCCTTTCAGAAGAAGTTCTACTGTTGTGTAATGAGATATATTAAAGTCAGTGCTTAGCATAATCTTTACTTCGGGCTGCAAGAAAAACCATTTTATCACCGCAATTTTAGATTTGTCTGATGGTAACGGTAACAGAGGTACTATAATTTCGGGTTGAAGCACTTGCTCTAGAATTTGAATATCTTTGCTTTCTTTTCTAAATAACCTACTGTAGTATTTCAACGAATCTAAAACTTTTTTATCGACGTCGCTAAGTTTACCTTTCAACGAATAATAAATAACTCCATCAATTAAAAGTTTAATTGAGTTGAAATTCTCAATACTAAATTCAGTACTTAATATATAACTTAGCTGGGGCTGAGATAAAAATGTTTTTATTCCTGATAAAAGGGTATCATTGGGTATTAAACCCATTATTAATACCTGGAAAGATATAAAGTCTATTAGAGCATTTTTGTTCTTGTTTATTGATGCTAAAGTTTTATTATAAAACTGCAAGGCATTTTCCAACATAGGATTTTCCGTAAATAAATGTAAATTCAAAGAATGCTTTATTATACCTCTAAGCATGATATCTGGTCTTTGATAGTTACGTAGACTAAAGTAAGGACCAAGACTTTGAGTCAAGTTTGGTTGTACTAAAAAATTAACCAAGATGGGGAGAAAAACAGAGTCATCAACATTTGGTAGTGAGATCAAAAGCGATGTTACATGATTAGAGAAAATCGGAATGGAACACGATTTTATTAACTTATTATAAAACCTTAAAGAACTATAAAGGGATATATCCTCTATGGATAGTTTGTCTTGTATAATATTATCTATTATTCCACTAAGAAGCAATGATTTACTGGGATAATCTCTCACATCAAAGGACGGATCAAAAAGTTTCAAACCATGAAACTGATTAATAAATCGTTTTGCTATACATAAAACAACTTCTTGGTCCTCTTCAGGGACAGTTAGAATTAAGGAAACTAGATTAGTTAACGTGTTTTGGTGAATGGGTGAGTTCACTTTCTCGTCAATCAACAATTGTTCATAAAATGTCAATGTTTCTAGAAGAGTAGCGTTCTTTTGAACTAAATTTGTTTGGATACCAGCCTTTATTATATCCCTCAATAAGAGCTGAGGAGAGACGTAATCAGATTCAACGATCATAGTGCCTAAAATTTCTCTCAAATGAGGTAAAGTTAAAAACCACTTGAGTATTCTCGTTTGGATATCATAGTGTGTTGGCGGTATTAATGACAGGAGATATGTGCGATTTTGATATATGTCTTTAATCATTTTGGGTTTTTTTGGTGTTACAAGTAGCCGATAGTAAAACCACAAATCATTAAATACTTTTTTGTCCAAACCATTTAATTTTTCTTTAACCAAGTGTTGAATAAATCCTTGGAAAAACAAATGTATGTCGGGATAGTTCTCAAATTTTAAGTTTGTGTCTATCATTATGATCAACCTTACTTTCAATAGGAACGATTTCATTATTTGGAGGTTTTCATTTGCCATATTGTTGGGAAGGAGCGACCACAGGGCGACAATATTTATAAGAACTGAGGGGGAAGTTTCAATATTTATTCTACTTAATAGAAGATCAAATGTCTTGAGTGCCATTAGAAGGTCTTCATCTTTGTTATGTAAGTCGAGCTCAATTGCTTTTTTGATAACACCGTGTAACGCCATTTCGTTTGTTGGGAAACTCTTAACTTCAAAGGAGGGCCCAAGCATCTTAAACAGCTGTGGCTGCAGCAAGAACTGTGTGATCTTTTCGACGAGGGATGAATCTTCAGAGAATGGGAGTGACACAAGTAGAGTTACTATGGTGTCAGAAGTATTGGTCAAGGAACCTTTGAACAGAAGAAGATCGTAGAACTTTAGAGATGCAAACAAAGCTCTATCCACATCACTCAATTTGTTGATCAAAACGTGATCTACGATGCCTCGTAGTAGTAATTCTGTGGTTGGATAGTCCCGTGAGTCAAACGAGGGTTTTAATATAGATACTGTTTCGGTTTCAAATAAAAAGTTCTTGATCACTTCTATCTTTACATAAGTCTCAGGGAGCAAGATAATTAATGATACAACACTCAGTAATACATTTTCCGAGTGCTTTACTCCAGTTCTCTTGTCTTTATCTAATAATTCTCTATAAACATTCATAGTTTCATGCAGAGGAGAATTGTTTAGAACTAATCTAGTTTGTAAAACTTGGTTGATAATGCCCATAATTAACGACTTGGAGGAATTGTAATCAGAGACAGAGAACGAGGGTCCAAGTATGAGTTTGATGTTTGTTTGAGTGAAAAAAACATTAACTCTGCGTATATGCGCACTAGAGTTTATTTTCGGAAGTAAAAGAAGTAACCTAGTGGATTCAAGGGCGATTTCAAGAGGCGGGATAACAAGTGGAACTAAATCAAGCTGTTTTGCGAACAATCTGAACTTGTATAAAACCTCAACGTCCAAGGGACTCAAAACTCGATTTTCAATAAATGACAATATTCCCCAGATAATTTCTGGAACACTATTAAACTTGTTCATTTCAATTGAAGGGTTTAAAACGGCAGTAATTGTTTTTTGTTTTAAAAATAGTTTGAGAATATCTTTAGTCATGTCTTCGTCGTTAGTTGGAAGTAGAACAGCAAGGGCTAATGTATTGATTAGTACGTCTTTATAATTTGGGAAAATTAATGATACATTTAAGAAATATTCAATGCGAATTGATATTGAGTAAATGGAAGAGTTGTTTGACACCAAACCCATCTCCCGACTTTTTATCAATATTCGAAGAAGAGCTATATCGGGAGGTAAATTTGATATGTACGCCAGTGATAAACCTAAGGATGTTAGGTTATAATTTACCAAAAGACTTTTAATTAAGTGTATATCTGAGCTGATTGGTGTCTTAGGTATAGACATTATAATAGAAATGATAGTTTTCGGGAGTGTGGTCATGCAACCGATTTGTGTAATCATTTCATAAAATTTCAAAGCATCAAGTAATGACCTATCAATTTCGTTCAACTTATTTGGTATTAAATTTTTAATTACTCCTCTTAATAGCAAATCTAGGGTTGGAAAGTCGTTTAAGGTAAAATTTGGGTTTAGAATTGCCCTAAAATAAGGCTGGTTAATGAAAGTTCCAATTGTTGACATTTTAAACGGGTAGTTAGTGCTAGGTATGAAAATAAACAAACACATTACCTGCATCAGAAAAGGTTTATCTTGATGTGTTTTCTGCTCTTCTTTTTCCAATAATTTATTATAAAACGTCAACGTGTTTGACAGCGTCAAATTCATACGTACATTCTCGTTTTCTAAGGCATATTTAATAATATTTTTAAATGCCAATTTAATTGTCGACTCTTTTGCACTATGGTTGGGCAAAATGTCTTTTAAATCAGTATGTGTAATGAACCAAGTGATAGTCGTCATCATTAAAATATCATCAGTGGTCGGAATTGTTGATAAAATTAACAATTTGTTATCAGTGACATTAAATTCGAAATTAAAAGTTTCACTTTCTGGTGTAAGCAGCTGTACATACATTTTCAACGAGTTCAGCACTTCCGTGTTGATATAAGACAGCTTTACACTGACTAAATGATAAATTAAACCTCTTATAAGTTGATCGGCTGTTGAGTAGGATTTAGGGGAAAAAGATATCTCTAAAAGGTTTTTGTATTTCGGTTGAGTCAAGAATTCCTCCAATACGCGTGAATTAATATCAATTAAATACGATGGAAGTAAAGCCTGCAGCGAGATCAAATCAAGAAGTATATTATCCAAGGGTAGATACAGTTCTTCATCGTCCAGTACCGCATCGTAGGAAGCTAGGGTCTCCCACAAAATACTCTGTTGTTTGACGATATACAAATTCAAAGCGTGTTTTAATATTCCTTTAAATAGCAAATAAGGTGTGGGGTAGCAATATCCGTTGAATGTAGGTCCAAGAATCGCTAGTAAATTACTTTGTGAAAGAAATTGTTTCAATATGCCGATGTTTGTATTGTTGTGTAAATTTGGGATTAGTATATGTATATAAGACATAAAGTCGGCACTTTTAGGATTCACATCGCATTTTAAAATATATCCGTATAGTTTTAACACTTGTAGAAGGCGATAGTCCAGTTCAGTGAGCCTCTCTTGGATAACGTTCATTATGATTCCTTGTAATAGTTCTAATGGTGATATATACTCATAGGTATGGAAATATGGAGATATCACATCGGTAAGCCTGGGCTGATCTAAGAATATCTTTAGTGAAATCAACTTATTGGCATCCTCGTTTGGAATAAGGACGAAAAGACAAACGAAATCTAGCAGAGGGTTCTTCAGACTCGTCGAAGTGTTTTCTTTTTCAAGCAATTCCCTGTAAATGCCGATTGTTTCTAATAAGGTGCTGTTTTGTTTGACGAATTGTAGACCTAGTAGATGGTGAACTGACTCAATAAAAGCTGATTTGAGTGACGTGATTTCTGTTTCATTGAAAACTTTTTCCATTAATAGATTAAACTCGGGTCGTGCTATTACCCATTTCATTATTTGTAAATGCGTGTTGTTCGAAGCCACTGGTAGAAGTGGTAGTATCAACGATGCCTTACGTTTAATTGACCGTTTTATACTAGCAGCATCGGAAGGACGACTCAGAAATATGTTTGCATAAAATTTGAATTTCATTACGATATCCTTTTCTAGTAGACGAAGAGTTTCTGTGTTGATATGATTGACGATACCATCCAACAAGAGTTGTAGTTTATTGTAATTTTCGACCCTAAACGACATGTCGAATATATCAAATTTAGGAAGAGTTATGATATACTTCATTATCTGTAAACTCCATTCCTCTTTTGTGCTTGGAAGCAAAACTAGGAGAGAAATTAAATCAAAAACAACGTTTTCTTTACTTTTATTGATAAGAGTGTTGTAGTATGTGATTGTTTCATAAAGGTCTGGACTATTTCTTACCTCGTTTGCATCTAAAGAACTTTTAATTACGTCTTTCAATAACACATCCAAAGAAGGAAAGTCTCTAAGATTTAAATTCAAACCTAGTTCACTTGTCAGATTCTTTTGTAACAAGAACTTCTTAATGATACGTAATTTTGTAAAATTGTCTCCTTTGGGCAAGGATAAAATGAGAGCTGTTATAATGTTTGAGCTATTGGTCGTAATGTCTCTGGTTTGTAAAGCGATTTGATAGAATCGTAAGGAATTGAGAAGTTCTTGGTCAATCTCACTTAGTTTTAACTTGTCTACATGATGGATTACACCTGTTAGCAGTGAATCTACTGTACAATATTCATCGATATCAAAGTTTATTCCAAGCAGCTGTTCAAGTTTATATCGTATTAATACATCTCGAACTTTTGACAGTTTTAAAGACTTCTCTGCATTGGGAAACAACAAAATAGAAAAAACAAAAACTAGAAGATGGTTCTCAACTGTTATATTTGCATTACTATTGGCCACCAAAATGTCGTAAGTAAACTTGATTGTCTCTGAAAGCGTCACGTTTTCTTGAACGGTGGTTGTACTCAGAGCCATCTTAAAAATTCCCTTCAATGTTTCTTCAGGTGACGACAGTGAAATATTTTCAAAATTTGTTCCTAAAATAAGTTTTATGTTTGGTTGTTTGAGAAACCACGTTATTGTGCTGACCTTTGTGATTTCATTGGTGAAAGGAAGAGCCATTAAGATAGGCTCAATATTTTCGATAGGACTTACACTTTGAGGACTTATAGTTTTCGTGCGTAGAAGTCTAAGGTAGTATTGTAAGGCTGGGAACACTTCCCGGTCGACCTCATCCAACTCGTCAATGCTCGTGAACTCGACGATTCCACGCACTACACTAGTAAGTGTCGCGTACTCTTCTGTGTAAAAAGACCACCCCAAAACATCCCTAAAGACCGTCTGGTTCAGGAAAACCTTGGCAACGCCAATGTTAGTAGTGTCCCAGATGTCTGGTAGTAAACTGATCAAGCATAAGAAAGAGGTCAGGGGAGATTTGATTTGTTCGGATTTCAAAACATCGCCGTAAAATATCAACGCGTCTGTCAACGTCGCGTTGTTTACTGAGAGGTCGTGTTCCAAAGCGTGTTTTATAATACCTCTTAGCAGATGTATTTCCGAAGGAAATTCGTTAACTTTAAATGTTATTCCAAGCTTTTCAATCAGTTTAGGCTGCTCTAAAAAGTCTTTAATCAAGAGGAGGTGTGATTTGTCCTTTGTGTTCGGTATGAGAATATTGAAAAACATAGAATCTTTACTAACTTCTGGTCTTATTTCTAAAATAGTTTCATAAAACCTGAGCGTATCAAGCAATGTTTCGTCTACCTTAGTGAGCGCGTTTGTTTTGATGTGATGCATGACTCCACGTATAAATTGATCAGAAGTGAAGAAGTTCGATACGTCAAGTGATTTTTCAAACTTCAAAATTATATGAGGCTGCTGAACGAAACTCTTAATCATAGAGAGCTTCGTGTTATACTCTGTGCTCGACAGAAACAGTGAAAGTGAAATAATATTCGTCAATAAATTGTGGTCATTTTCTTCAGGCACTGAGGTTATAGTATTGTCGTAACTCTCTAGTGTTTCTAGCAATTCCGTGTTTTGTTGAATGGAGGGTATTTTGAGTGCGTGTCTTATTATACTTTTAAGAAGTAAAAAGTTTGAGGAGTGTTCAAATTCATCAAAGGATGGTCCTAGTTTCGAAAACAAATTGGGTTGACTCAGGAACCATTTCATTGTAGATAATTTATGGACATCGTTTACTGGCGGGAGCAGCACAAGCAGGGGGGTAGAATCCTTAGAGGTATCAGGTATATTTATATCAGTGTTTTCCACTCGCAATACCTTGTTATAATATTGGAAGGTTTCTAACAAAACTATATCCTCCTGCCCTAGTTTCCCCTTGTTAATGTGTTTTATAACTGCATGAAGCAGTAATTCTTTCGTTAAATGAATCTCTATATTAAAGGAACTTTCCAAAATATGTTTAACCTTGGTCTGAGAAATAAAAACCTTCATAGCTTTTAGATTTATCAAATCAAATTGTTTTGGCAACATCACCTGTAGTGAAAAGATTTCTATCAAAACGTGATCTGAATAGCCTTTATTTGCTGCAGTATTAAGTACTTTGTCGTAAAACTTCAAAGACTCCACTAAAGGTGAATTTTCATGAACTGAAGTAATTGATAGCGCACGTTTGATAATTTCTTTCAGTAAAATATCTGGCGTTTCGTATTCTTCCCATATAACTTCATGACCTAAAAACTCTCTCAAATTCAGTCCGAGTAAAAAATCTTTTAATATAGGTAACAATTCGTTATCTCCAATATCTGGCAAGATAACTAAAATAAACAAAATTTCGAAACTGATAGATGTCACAATTGGCTTGTTCATTTCCAACAACACTTCAAAAAACCTCAATTTTTTCACTATAATCTTGTCGATATTACTTAAACGATCATCTAAAGTATTATTCACTATTGTTTTAAAAATAAGTTGCACATCAGGAAACTTAGAAAAGTCAATACTTCTCTGAAATAAGTGTCCTGTGCTAGATTTACTGACGATCCCGTTTAAAACGAGCTTCAACTGTTCTTCTTCGGGGATCAACAATAGAAGAGGGATCAGGTTAATTATTGTGCTGGGTGGTGGTTCTGTCTCTTCTCTATACATAAGTTTGTCATAAAACTCCAAAACTGGCAACAGTGTACTGTTTTGTTCAAACAATTTTATCTGCATTGCCTTCTTGATTACTCCTACCAACAATAAGTATGGTGTCGCAAATACTCCTCTTGATTTCATTTCCGGTTCTAATATGGTGTTTATATTGGGCTGTGACAAAAACCAATGCATTGTTTTCACTTTGGAAAAGTCACTGACTTTTGGCAGCACAAAAATAAGAGGTTCAAGGTTTGTTGAAGTGGTGTCTCGTACCTCTAGTTTCGGCGGTTCAGACTGAACAATATTTTCTACAGGGCGAATTATTTCTACGACATTTGAGTCTAGACGGCTTAATTTGGTCGTGATAACCTTATCGATTACACCTTTAAGCAAAAGTTGAGGGCTTAAATACTCGTCAAGGTGTGATATTTCGACCATATTGCTGGTTATGTTACTCTCATATATATACGTTTTCAGTAACTGTAAGTTTGAAAACTCTGTGTCACTCGGTAAAAGAACTTGCAAAGTAATTAAGTTAGTTAAAAAATTATCTGTCACCTGTGGCCTCTCTGTAAGTACCTGTTCATAATATCTAATTGCATTGATTAAGGGTAGGTTTTCTTTTAGTATGGATATGTTTTGAGCCTGTTTGAGTACCCCGATAAGAAGCAATTTAGTGCTAGGAAAGATAGAAATGTCAAAATCGGGTCCCAAAATTTCAAGAAGATTTTCTTGCAACAGAAACTTTGTTATTGTTGGTAACATTGAATTATCTGTAGTGTTAGGGATAAGTACAAGCAAATAATTAGAAATATTAGACTTACTAGAAAGTAATGTAGGTAATCTTTGAATTATCTGTAGTGTTAGGGATAAGTACAAGCAAAGAATTAGAAATATTAGACTTACTAGAAAGTAATGTAGGTAATCTATTGGTTAATAATGTATGGAAACGTAAAGTTTCCAAAAGTGACGTATCAACAACACCTATTTTGGTTTCGTCAACGTTTTCTATTATTCCACGAAGCAGAAGGTCGATGGATTTGAACTTGGATACGTCAAACTCTGGATAGAATATTAAATTCACTCGCTTTTCCTTTACAAAATCTTTTATCATGGCTAATTTTTGGTTCCCTTCAAGATTGGGCAGGAACAAAAATTGAGAAACGATTTTAGTCAATGTGTTTTCAACAGGTTCCACTACTATATCTGGCTCGAGATTTTTGAGACATAGCTTTAAGGTTTCAATTAGTACTTTATTTTCTGTAATGTATCCTATTTTCATTGCCTTATTTATTATACCGTGAAGCTGAAGGACTGGTGTTGGATAGTCAAAAGAATGAAAATCGGAACCAAGCACCAATTTCAAATCGGGTCTAGTTAAAAACCATTTTAAAATTTTAACTTTAGGAAAATCAGCAACTAATGTTAAGAGAGGTAGAACTGGAGTTATATCGTCTAATATACTTGGAGGATTAATCACGATGGGGTTTATTTGTACTAGCTTTTTATAAAAAATAACTTTCCTCAGAATGTTGGTGTCTAGTTCATTTAGTTCGATAAGGGATATTTTATTAACTAACCCATAGAACAACAACTGGGGTGTGATATATTGCTCCATTTCTATGGGTTCCTTAAAAAAAAGTGACAATTTTGGCTGAGATAAGTATGCTCTAAATATTTGCAAATTTGAATGTTCCGTTTTCGAAGGAAGTAATGCGTTTATGCTTATAATCTCTGATAAAACATTCAGTTTCATGTCACTTGTTGGCTCAATGGCCAAGGCAATAGGATACTGTTTTAGAGCATCTATTAAAACGGGCTGTTTCTGAATATACACGTTATTCACCGCCTTTTCAACAATACCCTTTAATAGTAAATATGGAGTATGGTACAGGGATGTATCGATCCTTAGTATTTCAGTTAAATTAGGCCTCAGCAAGAAATTCTTAATAATTGGAAGCTTTGAATTGTCTTCCAAGTAGGGCAAAAGTATCAAGACAGAGTTTATCAAGTCATTAGTACTTGGGAAAGGGGTAATAGTTTCTTTGGTTTCAAGCACAGTCGAGTAGAACGTTAGAATATTGTGAAGCGTGTTGTCTAATGGGGTCAATTTATGTTTACTCACGTGGGTGATACAACCACGGAGCAGGAGGTCTGTAGAGGGGACACTCAACAAATCAAAACTTTCATCTAATGTAGAAATAACTTTAATGCCGGATATTAACTGTTTGGTTATGGAAAGCTTACTCTCCTCTTCTAAATGAGATAGCAGGGTCAACTGTGGTAATAATGTTGAAAATACAATTTCTTGTTGGACTTTTTCAATACCAAGACTTTCGTTCAAGTTGACCAAAATCTTCAATAGAGGCAGGTTTTTAGTTATCGACTTTACATTAAAGGTACGCACAACAATTTTTTTAAGTACCAATAAAGGTAGTTCCTTTTCAAATTTAGAAAAATCCAGTCCTAAGATATTATTTAAATCGGGTTGTTTAATGAACCAACGAATTATATCCACATTTTTAACGTCTTCGATGTAAGGCATCACCAATAATAAAGAATTAATAGGGAAATATACGTCTGAGTGTTTTTCTTCTGTATCTCCCGAAACTATCTTTTTGTTTTCTGTTTCTAGTACGTCAATAAATATGGCGTCTTCCTCGTCGAGTTTTATGTTGATCTTGTAATGTACAATTGCTCGTAGTAGAAGGTTAGGCGTGTCATAGTTATCTAAGTTAACGGAAGGAATTATGTGTTTTATATTATTGTTTGTTATAAACGTTTTTAGAACAATCCGGTTTGAATAATCCATCGTACTTGGAAGCAGGAACTGTATGGCAACCAACTTCATAATAGCTCGCGGCGTTTTCAATTCTATGGGCGTTTCAGTTAAAATATGGTCGTAGTACGTAAGGGTGTCTAGGAGAATCGGAACTTGCGCTCCAAATATTCGAATACCTTGTTTTATTACACCCCTTAGGAGAATTTGGTACGTAGGGAACAGCGATATGTTAAAATTAGGTCCTAAAATCACAAAGAGATTCTTTTGAAGCAAAAATTTCTTTATAACTGGCAGTTTGGTGCTATCGTTGGTTTCAGGTAGTAAAATAAGTAGAGACACGATTGTTTCGGAAATGTCGAACAAGGGCTGCTTTGTTTTTTCTTCTGTCAAAAGATAGGAATAAAACTTTAATGTTTTAACAAATGCCTGGTCCAAATTTGTTAATTTTCCCTCTAAAGTGTTGTCTATAACACCTCTTATAAGAAGATCCACAGACGGATATTGGGATACCTCAAAAGAGGGTTTTAACCTTTTTAGAATCATTGGCTGTGATAGCAAAGCCTTTAAAATAATTAACTTTTTATGTTGTTCGGGAGTGTTAGATAGCAAGTATTGTGAAACAATATGTATTAAAATATTATTAGGTTTTTCAAGATGCTGAAAAACTGTAATCTCATTATCAATCCATTTTAGAGTTTCAATTAAATTGATGTTGTGTTGAATGGATTGTATTTTGAGCGCCTTTTGAATGATTCCCTGTAGCAACAAATAGGGTGTGTTGTATTCAGACTCGTTAAAGCTCCCCCCGAGTATTAGCTTTAAATTAGGTTGGGCCAAGAACCATCTCATAACGTTCACTTTATCAACTGAAATCGTATGGGGCAGCATCGAAATGAGGGACTCAACATTTTCGCTAATTTCATAAATCATGCTTGGTTGTGCTTCATTAACCGTCGAATGACGTTCATACTCGGTTAGTTGTGTGACCATTGGGGTGTCTAGCGGACTGAGTTTCCAGAAAACGGTATGTTTCACTGTACTTTTTAGAAGCATCAAAGGGTTCCAACAAATGTCCAAGCTAAATGGGGTAATTACTTCGTTCACTTGTGATGTCATCACGTATTGTTTCAAAACGTCCAAAGCGAATATTTCATCTTCGGGAAGCGAGAGTTGGATAGCCACCAAATTGACAAAGCCCGTCGGACTTGTCACTGAAGGCTGATCCGTGGTGATTATCTTGCTGAAAAAGGTCAGCATGTTTAAGTCATTAGTGTTTTCTTGGACTGTTTTAAGTGACATCGCGTATTTCAACAAGGATTGAAGTTGAAGTTTTGGTGTGGGGTAGATAGTTGTGTTTAGGAAAGGCCCCAACATAGAACTAAAATGGAGCTTTAGTATGAAATCTTTAAATAAAGTTACTTTCAAAATGTCTTCTGTCTGTGGTATTGCCAATATTATGGACACAACTGGAATGGGGATATCAACAAGTGGAATATTTGGAAATGTTAATAAATTGTCATAAAACTTAAGCGCGTACAATAGTTGTTGGTCGACTTTACTTAACTTATCTGTAATGATATGATTAATCATCCCTCTTAATAAGAGTTTTGAAGTAGGAAACTGAGCTACATCCAACGAAACGTTCAAAATTATCTTTATGTTTTGTGTTTCGATCTTTTCTTTGATAAAAACTATCTTAGTTTCTTCCGGAAAGTTAGATATTAAAATAATCTGAGACAAGGTTTCTGTTAGTACATTATGCTTTCCGTCGATTTTAGGTTCGACCCGTAAAAGTTCACGAACCTTTTCCAAAGTTTTGATAAGGGGGTTGTTGTTTAGAATTGGTTTAACAGCAAATACATGTTTTATTATTGACCGCAACAATAAAGTTGGGGAAGAAGTATCAAGCTGATCTACAGGTATTTTCAATATTGAATCCAAATTAGGCTGAGTAAGGAATCCTTTAATAGTTTGTATTTGATCCTTATCAAGTTTGTCTGTTAATTCGAGTAAAATAGGACCAATGAATTTCAAAACTATTTCGTGTGCCGTGATTGGTGATGTAGCCGTCTTTGTACTGTACTCGATTAATGTGCTCAACACCTCAGTATCCAGCTTCGTCAATTTGGTCGTGATAATATGGTTGATAACAGATCGCAAGAAAAGCGTTGGTGTCAGATGGTTACCTGGACTGAAACTTATGTCTATCGTTTCTGCTATCCTAGTTTTAGCTACGTAGGTTTTAATGATTTGTAAGTTTTTGAATTCAGAATCACTTGGTAATGAAACGGAAAAGGAGAGGAATTGCAACAAAACGTTTGTCACCGATTCATTTTTTGTTTCCTCTATTATACATTTCTCGTAAAAAGTTAGTGTTTCGAGAAGAAGTGTGTCGTCACTATTCACTAGTGCTTCCTTTGCTCTTCTTATTATTCCAAGTAAGAGGAACTGGGGTGTTGCGAATGAGGTAAAGTCAAAATTCGGTCCAAGGACTGGGAAAAGATCAGAGCTAGTTAGGAAGTTCTTTATGATAAGCAGTTTCGAAATGTCTTCATCGTTGGGCAGTAGCAACAAGAGTAGCGTTATCACATCAGAACCTGACGATATGTGAGCCTTGACGACGTCTATTTCTAAAATAAGTTGATAGTGCTCAAGTGTTTTCAATAAAACTTTATCTAAAGGGCTCAGTCTATGAATTAAAACGTTTTTTATAATAGCCCTTAACAATATATCTCTAGTAGGATAGTCGACCATTGTGAAATCAAACGAAGGACTAAGTATTTTGGCTACAGTTGGTTGTACTATGAAATCATTCAGTATGGGTAGGTTTGATGCATCAGGTAGAAATAAAAACTGTGAAATCAATTGTAACAAAATATTTTGAGTTTCTTGGACACTAGAACTTTCTTCCAATGTAATCAACAAGTTGTCATAAAAGTGTAGAGCAGTAAACAAACCATAGTTTCTTTGGATCGACGTCACATTCAACGCACGTTTGGTTATTAATTTAAGGAGCATGTAGGGGGAAGATATTCCTGTTTCGTCGAAATTTGTTTTAAGCATTATCTGTAAATTCTTTTGTTCGAGGAACCATTTAACTACAGTTTCTTTGTTTTTGTCCTGAATGGTAGGTAGTATATTAACTACAGCATTAATATCAATACTTTTTTCTGACTGAACAGGTATAACATTTTCTTTCACGATTACAACCTTATAGAACTTTAGAACAGTTAACACCTCTTGATCAATATTGGTCAGCTTTTCTTCTGCAATACTTTCTATAATTTCCCTGATAATCACGTCCGGCATGAGATACATATCAAATTTCAATAAGTATTTAAGAGATTGTGTCAGTTTACTATGTGTGATATATTCTTTAACGATTTCTCCGTTAGTATACTCTGTATCAACAGGTAGCAGCACTTGTAATGCAATTAGGTCAAGTAATATATTGGGTACATACGTAACCGGTCGTACTTTGGTGAGAATTTCATCATAAAACGTCAATGATGTTAACAAGTTTGAATCCAGCTGTTCTTTTTTTGTTGAAATATAATATTCTAGGACCTGTTTTAGCACAACACCATGGGACTCAATGCCAGACGAATAATAAGGTATACCTAATAAGCTAGATACATTTATTTTCGTCCAAAATTGCATCAGATTGGGAAGATAACGATTGTCTTCTAGTTGCGGTATGGCCAGTAATATGGGTAAAATTTGATTTAAAGCCTCTGGTTTGTCTATCACTTCTGTAGTTAGGATAGTAGAGTAGAAGTTTAACGATTTGAATAAAATTTTGTCTACGGGGGAAAGCTCCTTCTCTTTCACGTGCTTAATGACCCCGCGAACCATCAGATTCAAGTTGTCGAGTTCTAAAACGTCATGCGGAACTTCCACGACCGAACGCACATTTGGTTGATTAAGGAAACTTCTTATGATGCTTAGTTTCTTTGTCTTATCATAGGCCGGTAGCAAAACGTATTGAGAGATAATCTTTACCAAGATATTTTCCTTCTTAGGATATACGGCATCAACTGTCATTATCTGATGAAATAGTTTTAAAGAGTCTAAAAGTGGTAGATTTTCCTTAACCGATGTTAGCTGAAGGGCGTGTTTTATAATGCCAACAAGTAGCAAGTATGGACTTCCAAACTCTTCTACGTGAAATTTAGGTCCTAGGATAAGTTTGAGGTCTGGTTGCGTCATAAACCATTTTACTATATTAACTTTCTTTGTATCATTGACGAAAGGTAACAAAACAATTAAAGGGTTCGTATCATAACTAGTTAGCTGCGCATTATTTTCTATTAACTCTGCGTTTACGGGAATTACATTATTATAAAACCATAGAGTGTCATAGACAATGCTATCAACGCCGATTAATTTTAATTTCATTATACGTTTGAGTACATATCTGAAAATAAGGTTTGGTTTCAAGGTTACAAATGGGTCTATTTGCGTTTCCAAGATGTGAGAGAATCGTTTTTGTGAAATGAAGCTCTTTACAATAAGTATATTGGAGAACTCGGTACTGCTAGGAAGCATCGCTACCAGCGACAACAACTCAAACAGAATATTAGGCTGTACAGTCACTACAGCATCACAATATATCCTCAATGCTTCATACAACTTGGGTGTATCTTGGATGGATTGAACGCTCATGGCTTTTGTTAAAATCGTTCGTAGCAACAAGTCTGGCGTGGGATGGTAATCGATCTCGAGGGAATATCCTATTATTTGAGTCAAATTATGGTGTAGTAAAAACTGTTTTATGATGTTTACCTTGGAGTTATCCTCTAGATTAGGCAGGATAGAAATTAGAATGGAAATAATTTGAGAAGGCCCGGGTAGTTTAGTGAATTTGTATGGGTGTAATAAATATTGATAAAATTTGAGAGCTTGGAGTATATATACATCAACTTGGGTGAGCTTATTCTCTAAAGTGTTTTCAAGAATTCCTCGGATTAATAACTCGGTGTCGGAATACAAGCTTGCATCGAATGTTGGGGAAAGAATCATTTTTATGGTTGGTTGGGAAACGTATTGTCTCATTGTGAATAGTTTAGTGTTTTGGTCTTTACTGTCAAGCAAGACTAAAAGGGTAACTACATTGAGGAGATTGTTTGTTTGAGGTCGATTTGGGTTATCAAGATTTTTGTTGAACTCATCAATTTCTTTCAGTGCTTCAAATAGAAGCTTATTCTTACGAATATGTTTTGTTCGTATTGTGTGACTAACGAGTCTTTGCAAAAATATATGTGGAGCCTCGTCTATTTCTTCAGAAAATGACGGCCCTAATATTATTTTCAAATTAGGTTGTGATAAGAACCATTTTACTATCTTTACTTTTCTATTATCTTTCATGAATGGCAGAGTGATAAATACTGGTGACATATAGATAAAATATTGTAATTTTGGAATTGATGTTTCTTCTATTGAAAATAATTTTTGGTGAAATATATAAACATTAAAGATTTGTCTATCTATATCAATCAGTTTTTCTTTCGCAATATGGCGAATAATAACCGAAAACAGGTCTGTTGGGAGATAATACCGTTCAAAGTTTATGGGCATGTCTAAAATATATGTAAACACGTCTTGTTGTAAGAAATTTTTCAGAACTATGAAATTTGAAAATTCTGTTGTTCTTGGCAGTAATGTCATTATAGATATTAAATTAATAATTACGCTTCTCGAGTAAGATATAAATGACTCATTTATAAATATAGACTGGTAAAATTGTAACGTTTCACTGAGAGTTTGATTCTGAGAAAATTTCCAAATTGCTTTAGAGATAATCCTTTGTATAAGCACTAGGGGTGGAACGTTAATTTCGTTGAACTCAATTTCTAATTCCGTTAACAAATTATCTCTAAGAAGAAAATCTTTTAAAATATAAACTTTAGAATTGTCTTCTACAAATGGAATTAACAATATGATTGAGTTAATGATAACTGATTTGGATGGAAAATTGTTGAACATGTTTCCATTTTTTAGCAATAGCTGATAAAATTTAAGAGTAGCAAGCAAAGAATTATCCAAGTTACTAAGAACGTCAGTACGAATGTTGTAAATAATACCGCGAACAAGGGAATCTTCGGTAGGGTACAGAGATAAGATCAAACTAGAGGAAAACATATGTTTAACGTTTGCTTGAGATATATATGACTTTATTATTGTTAGCTTCAGTTCCGGTTTATTATTTGGTATCACAATAAATAATGATAACAAGTTCACTAAGATATTTTCATTGGAAGAGGCTTCGACTTGATTCAATATCCTGTCGACATCTTCCAAAACTTTAAATAATACTACGTGATGCTTGACGGATTCTATTTGTAAGGAATGCTTTATTATAGCTCTAAGTAACACCTCTGGCGTGGAATATTCTTCGAACCTGAATGTTGGTCCTAGAACGAGTTGCAAATTTGGTTGATTAAGGTACCACTTGACGATATTCACTTGAGGCAGATCGGGCAGGAGGATGAGGAGACTATGCATGTCCTGAGATGTGTCGTCCACAGTTATTTCCGGAAGTGTTTGAGGAGGCAGTATCCGGATGACCAGTTCCACCACGCCATGGACCAATCTATCCACTTGAGTCAATGTGTTAATCATGACATGCTTCGTTAAAATTAGCACAAGATGAAACGGGGTCAGTATATCTTCAGTTTTAAACATCACATTCAACTGATGGATCAAATTAGTTTCCACAACAAATTTTTTGATGATCTGCAAATGTATTAGTGCATTTTTGCTCGGAAGCAAAGCTGTAACAACTAATGTGTCTAAAAATGGGTTTGTTACTATTGAGCCTGTTTTATAATTCAGATCACTCTCCAACTTATTTAACACGTCGTGTAGAACGGTATCTTTAGTGTAATGATTGATGGTCAAAGCTCTCCTAATAACAGCAAGGAGGACCACATATGGACTAGAATATTGAGATGAATCAAATGAAATCTGCTTCAATTGATCAGAAACTAATTTTTTCACGAATGGCAATTTGTCAGAGCTTATTGATCTGGGAAGAAGAATTAAGATAGGTAATAACTTATGAATCACATCCTCAGTAGATTCAGTTTCTTTATTTTTGCTTAAAATGATTTCATAAAACACAAGCGTATCCAACAAAAGGACGTCAAATTTAGTCAACTTTGTTTTTTCCACATTATTTATTACTCCACGAATCATTAGGTCAGGCGTTGTGTAGTCATTGACGTCAAACAAAGGGCTAATTATATCTTGGACGTATGTCTGTGAAATAAAACTTTTTAAAACACGCAGTCTCAAGTCATCATCAGTGTTGGAGAATGCCACAAACTGCGCTACGATGCTAAGCAAAACATTTTCCTTTACTTCGAGTGGGTGTGTCGTTTTCAACACAATTTCATGGTATTTCAATGCATTGAATAATATTTCGTTTCGTTTTATGGATGGTAATGTAATGGCAGTTTCTAATATATCCAAAAGTAAATTTTGAGGAAAATCTTTATATTCAGTCAATGATTTCCCTATGATTTCTTCTATATTTTGTTGTTCTAGAAACCATTTCACAATGGGAATCTTTGTTTTATCTGGGGCCTTGAGAAGTAGTACTAACATTGGGGTAATATACTTAGGATGAGGGAACTTCACAGATTCTGTAATTTCTTTACTGTCCAACAGAAATCTGTAATGTTTTACGTACTCAAATGCACGAGTGTCGTTAAAACTTAGTTTCTCTTGATTAATGTTGTCAAGAACATTTAAGAGGAGCTGTTCCGGAGAGTTGTAGTCCTCAATATTAATAGAAAACCCCAATGTCTCGACAGCTCGGGGCTGTGAAAGGTACGTATGTATTATAATAAGGTTTGAATAGTAATTGTTGGGCGGCAGTAGAGCGTATAGGCAAAGTGTTTCTATTATGACATCAATGGGTGACGGAGTCTGTACCTCTTGTTTCAGAACTACGATATAGAATTTAATGGCGCTAAGTTTATCCGGTTGATTTTGAATACTTTGAAGGGCCATAGCGTGTTCTAGTATGCCAAGCAAAAGTTTTACAGGGTTATTGTATTGACTAACTTGAAAGTTAGGGTCCAATAGTGTGATAATGTCTGGTTGTAATAAGAGAGCTTTGACAACTGGCAAATGAAAACTCTCTGAGGAATCCGGTAAAATGACCACAAGGGATGAAATAATGTCGGCCGATCTAAGAACGATATCATCGTCAGTTCTGAGAAGTAAATCAAAGAATATGAGCTTTTTTAGGAAAATACCGTCCACACTATTTAGGTGGGTGTTTACGAAATTGTGGATAATCCCTCTGACAAGATAATCAGTTGTTTGATAATCTGAGGCGTCAAAATTGTTTTTAAAATTCTTAGATGACTTAAAGTTGGACAAGAATTGTACTAATACAGACAGCTTTGGATTTTCTAAATTGTTGGGAAGTAAAAATACAAGGGAAAATATGTATGATAAAACGCTTTCTTCTTCATGATGTTCTTCTAAGAAGATTAATTTATCATAAAAATATGATAAGGTGTCTAATAATATTTTATTATCGTTCGTTGACTTTTTAGCTAGGGCGTGCTTGATAACACCAATAAGTAATAAGTGAGGTGTTTCATATTGGTATTCATTAAAGTCGGGACCTAAAAAGACTTTTAGTGAAGGTTGTGTAAGAAACCATTTAATTATTTTCAGTCTGATGTCATTGTGGACTAAGGGTAGACTAACTAATGATGATATTTCTATGTTTAGAGTTTGTATGGGAACTATTTTAATATCGTCAAGTTCTTCCCCGCCTGGGTTTATTTCTCTGAATAACTTTGATAGATCTATCACATCGTTTATCACATCTTTGTCCACGGGGTTTAGTTTGAATTTAATTATCTCTTTGGTTGTTTTACCAACAAGTTCAAGAGGGGAAATTTCTGTTTCAATAAATGTCGTGTCACTGATCAAATTGATAATGTTAGTTTGTTTCAGAAAACCTTTTAATATGATTAGATTTGAATATTCTGTTTCCTTTGGTAGCAGGACTAAAATGGAAATTAAATTAATGAATATTAGCGGGGAGGTAAAATCGACCTTTTTTAATAAATCTTCATAAAAAATGAGTGTTTCTAAAAGATTGACATCTTTCTGGATTGTTTCCGAGACTATACCTTGTTTGATAACAGTCCTCAGCAACATGTCTGGTGCTTCATGTATGGCTAGGTTTGTACTAATGTTTAGCTTATCGAGCAGGTTTTCTTGCAGAAGAAAATCCCTCATAGCAGCTAGTTTCGTAATATCTTGTGTTATCGGTAAAGTAGCTAACACTATATTGACGCTATCTTTAGAACTTGGAAGAGTATTTAATGAATTTGATTCAAAAATGTATTTGTAATGCTTTAACGTATTAAGTAAAATAATATCCAATGGACTTAAATATTTAACTAGACAATTATCTATAATACCTCGAATAAGATCCTCAATTGTATGGTAATCTGAGGCTTCAAACCTGGATGTAAATATTAACTTCAAAGAAGGCTGGGAAATGAATTTTTGTATTGTCAACAATTTATTATATACTTGTGATCTTGGCAAATACAAAATTTGGTTAACGATATAAAGCAAAATGTTCTTATGTGTGGGTACAACATTTGTAACATTTTTGTGTATTTGACCCATCAACATTTCTTCATACCATCTCAAAGATTTAGTTAGTACAATGTCTCTTTGAGTTTCTTTAATTTCTAGGATATGTTTTATGATCCCCAAAAGTCGTATTTCAGCAGAAGTGTTCGCAATTTCAAATGAAGATCCCAGGATCAATTTTATGTCCGGCCTCGTAACAAACTTTATTATAAAGTCTATTGTGGTTTTGTCTTTTGGGGGTGGTAAAGTCAAAAGTATACGCATTGTATCGTCAACAAATTTGACTTCTTGGATTGGGGGGGCGTCTACTTTGATTAATGTTCTATAAAACTTGACTCTTTCCAATAGCTTTAGATCTGGAGAGCTTAACTTGTAAGGGTAAACTCTCTCTACTAAGCTTCGAATTAAAATGGATATTGTTAGATATTCGTCTGTGTTTATGTTAGTAGTCAATTTATTTGTAACTCTCTCTTGTGAAATGAATCCTTTTAGGATTTGTATATTAGAGTATTCAGTGGCGCTAGGCAATAGCACTAAAACAGCAACGAGGTCCACCAACACGTCGGTATTTCCACCTACAGTGCTGTTATTCAAAACCGTGTCGTAATATTGAAGGGCACTAAGCACTTCCGGGGGTCTTATATCCAACTGTAACGAATGTTTCACAATACTCCTTAACATTATTTCCGGCGTGGGATATTCAGTACCATCAAATTCTTGTCCGAGAAAATTCCACAGCGTGGATTGCATCAGAAAAGCTCTTACGAGATTCAACTTGGTGTTGTCGATAGTGTTTGGAAGCAAGAGGACGAGGGTGTTGATAACGTCTGAAGCGGCGGGAAGTGGGTTTTCTGGGCCTTGAGATCTCACAATTACGTCGTAAAATTGCAACGATTGAAGCAGCGTTGCGTCCACATGACCTAATGTGTTGGGAAGTGTATGCTGTATTACACCTCGGATAAGGAGAGCGCTTGTTAGATATTCACTTCCATTAAACGTCGGACCGAAAATGTGACGTACACTTAAATGCTCGACGAAATACTTTAAAATGGGTAATTTGATATCTTCATTCACATTGAACATCAAAATGTACTGAATTAATATATCAGCCAAAGGAGTTTCCCTGGGTTTATCTTGTGTTTGGTTTACCAATATCTTATTATAGAACTTGAGCGTTTCTAAGAGGAGCTTATTTTCTTGAATTGTTTCCAATTTAATGGCATGCTCTATTATGTTTTGTACAAGAAGGTCCGGTGTTGTGTATTTAGATTTATCAAAATCTGAACCTAAAATCATGTATAAATTAGGCTGTGTCATAAACCATCTGATAACCTTTTCTTTGTTTTGATCTCCTACGCTTGGGAGTAATAATAATAATTGTAAAATATCGTCTGGAACAGCGACTTTACTTTCTCCCGCGTCCTCGTTTGGGTTCACTGTAGTTGTATACTGAACCAAATAATTTGAAATTTGCTTGTCCATTACACTCAGCTTACTTTTAACTACTTTGTCTACAATAGCTTGAATCATCATTTTAGGCGTTGGGTATTTCCCTACCGAGAAAGAAGTTTCCAAAGTATTTATAACGTGAATTTGCAATAAGGTTTTTTTAATAACTTGCAAATTATAAAATTCTGTTTTTCTCGGAAGTAGCAAAAATACAGATATTACTTCCACAAGTGAATTTACTGGTAAATTAGTTTCTTGTGTTCTCGTTTCTAATACACGTTCGTAATATTGAAGTGATTCAAATAGAGGTACATTTTGTTGGACAAATTGTACGGCTAATGCATTCTTCACTATGCTACGAAGTAACATATCAGGTGCCAAGCTTTTCATGACGTCCATCGAGATTCCAAAAGCTTGTACTATATTGGTTCGAAGTATAAATTCTTTAATGACACCTACATATTTCGTTTCTGGTGTATTTGGTATTGCTGTTAAGAGAGCTATTACATAATCAGGTACATCAACTACATCTTCAAGCTTGATGAGTGTTTCATAAAATGCAAAAGTATCCAGAAGCGTTTGATCTAATTGTTTCAGGTTTGACCGTATTATATTGTTTAATACACCTCGTATAAGCAGATCTGCAGTTTTAAACTTGCTCACATCGAAAGTAGGACTAAATATACATCGAATATTAGGCTGCATTATGAAACTTTTTACTATATGTGTGATAACCTTATCATCCTTATCGTAAAGTACCACCAAATGGGATACAATTTTAGCTAAAACGGACTCGGGTTTATTTAAAGTCGTGTTAGTATCTCGCTGCTGCGATTCTATCCTTTTAATTTCTAGGTACTTGTTGAATGCTTCAAACAAAATACTATTCCTTCCAACAGAATCTAGTTGGATCGCAAGATTAATTATGGCATCCAGTTTTGATTGAGGCGTCTCATATAAAGATTCGTTGTACTGAGGACCTAAGATAAACTTGATATTAGGCTGAGAAATGAACCACTTTATGGCGATAATGTAACGCCTATCGGGTAATTCAGGAAGAAGCACGATTAGTTCCTCGATACTGGGTCCAAGCGCTATAGGAATTACAAACGGGAAGACCATTGCTTTGTAATTTATATTCATGATTTCTGTCATTTCTTTATCTATATCACTCAAGATGCTCGTACTCGATACCAAATTATAGATAATACCTCTCATTAGGTGTGCCGGGCTTAGGTACTCATCTGGTTTAAAGGATGAACCCAATATTTGTTTGATTTTCGGCTTCAGAAGGAAGTTCTTCATTACGAACAAGTTAGAGTATTCCGTTGTAATAGGTAACAGTACTTTAAGAGAAATTATAATAGCGACGAAGTCTATTTGATGCTCTTCGTAATCGAGGAAGGCGTCGTAGTACTGCAGGGCATCGTTAAGCTGCTTGTTTTGTTGAATATGTTCCTGGGTCAATGCTCGCTTGATAATGTATTTTAACGCATCTAGCGGGGTTTCGAATAAAGATAAATTTAATGTAATCTGAAGTATTTCTTGCAGATTATATTGAAGTAGGAAGTTTTTCATGATCATTAGCCTAGAATTATCATATGTTGGTGGGAGGAGGACCAAAATAGAGTTAATATAGTCGTTTTCACTTGGAAGGTAGGGTTCATTTTCGGGTATTCTTAAAATAACGTCGTAAAATTTCATATAATACAAAAGTGTTTGATCATATAGACTAAGCTCAACTTCTTTGAATTGGTGAATAATATTTCTTATCAATGCATGAGCATCTTTATATTTTGTCATGTCAAATGTTTCTTTTAGAATTGATTTGAATTCTGGACTGCTGAGATATGTTCTTACTATCGACAGCGTGTTCTCATTGCCTGTATTAATTAGTAAAGCATAATGAGTGATAAAATGTGTTACAATATGTTGTTTTTTCGGAGTCTCTGTTAAAATGTTTTTATACGAAAGCAGAGCGTTATAAAGAACATAATTTTCTCTTACAGCGTTTATATTTAGGGAGTGTTGTATGATACCTGTGAACAGCAAATAGGGTGTAGGGTAAATACTTTCATTGAAAGATGAACCCAGGATAAGTTTTAGATTTGGTTGAGTTAGAAACCATTTAACGATATTAATTTTTTCTATATCTGGTACAGTTGAAAGAAATATTAATATGTTATTTATATTTCTGATTTTCTCATTTGGACTCCAAGATGGATAACTAATTCTAAATATGCTTTCATAGATTAAAAATTGATGGTGAAAACTGTTATCGCTTTCATTTAGTTTATAGAGACTTATGGATTTTAGTAGACCTCTAATTAAAAGACTTGGCGTTAAGTATTCATCCATTTGTATTCCAATAGGAATGAAGGATTTGAATCTTTGTTGTGAAATAAAACATTTTAATATATGAAGATTATAGAATTTTGTAGCTGTTGGTAGAATCACATGAATTGCAATAGCGTTTATAAGTGCACTAGCAGAATTCTGATTTTCATTTGATATTAAAGCATCATAATTTATTAAAATATTTCTCAAACCAACATTGTCATTAGCAATTTTTAATGAAATAACAGCTTTTATAACTCCACTCAGTAGTTGATCAGACGTAGAAAACTGGGTTATATCCATATTCAACGATTCTGTCAGGAATGGTTGCAGCAAAATATCCTTGATCATGATAGTATTTCGATCATCGTAACTGTTAGGTAGTGAAACCAGAAGACAATTTATGTGGTCATAAATGCTTGGTAAAGATTTAGCATCTTCTGCTCGCAAAACTAGTTCATAAAATCTTAGCGCCTCGAGCATTTTCTTATCTAACGGAGTTAGTTTATGATGAATACAGTTATCAATTATCCCTCTTATTAATAGTTCTGTTGACGTATGTATGGAAAAGTCGAACGATGGTCTCAATATATCATTAAACATCGTCTGATTTAAATAGGTTCTAAGAATAGGAAATTTTATTTCACTTTCGACATCTGCTAACAGAGAAAACTGTATAATCAATTTGACTAAAACATCATCTTTTACGGTTGACTGTAGCTCTTCTTGCGTGAGTAATTTCTCGTGAAACCTTTGTAATGTTTTCCACAGTATTTTGTTATGCTGAACCGACACTAAGCTAAGCGAGTGCTTAATTATACTGGTCAGCAAGGCCTTTGGCGTATCTGAAGCAGACTCGTTGAAGTTTGGGCCTAGGATGAGAAGCAGATTAGGCTGAGACAAATACCAATTCACAATGTGTATATCATTATGGTCACCAACATCGGGCAATAAACCCAAGAGGGGTGCTATGTCCAAACCTTTTTTCTCAACAATCGGTTGTTTAACCACAATAGCCTTGTTATAAATGTTCAAAACTTTGTATAAGGTTGTATCTACGTGACTCAAAGGACGCAAACAAGAGGATACCGTGTCAATTATTCCTCTGATCAGGTGTGCTGGGGTGACATATTCATCCGGTTTGAAGGATACTCCTAACACTGCTGTGATTTTAGGTTGCAGAAGAAAGCCCTTGATAATGTACAAGTTAGAATACTCTGTGGTTTCGGGTAGTAATACTTGCAGAGAGACCAGAATAGCAATGAAGTTGATTGGTGCCAGAGACTTCACTTCATTTTCCAAAGCTACATTGTAATATTGCACAGCATCTAAGAGCTTAATATTTGTCTGTACATATTGTATAGTTAACGACTTTTCGAGTAAAAACTTTAGGGCATTCAATGGTGTGTCGAATGTAGCGGAGTTGAACTTCACTCCTAGTATTTCCTCCAGGTTGTTTTGAAGAATGAAGTTCTTGATTACAAGAACACGGGAGTTATCCTCGGTGTTAGGTATCAAAATCAGCATCGAAGTTATGAAATCAGCTTCACTTGGTAAAAGCGTACTTTTATCTGGTGTTTGCAATATGCTCTGATAAAACTTTAGGTATTGTAGACATGTTTTGTCATAATATCCTAACTTATGACTGTCTATAAAGTGTGTGATACCTAAAATTAAAGATTGAAGTGTTTGGTAGATTTTTATATTAAATGTTGGCATAAACATATTCATAATATTGGGTTGGCTTATAAATTCTTTTATTGTGATAAGTTTTGTGGTTGAATCTAGATCTGGCAGCAAAACGAACAAAACAACTATTTGATTTATTAATGTATCTTCCTTAGTAAGCACATATTCTTTTTTCAAAATAGCATCAAATTCTTTCAGAGTTTCAAATAATAAAATATTTGTTCGGATAAGATTTATTTCAAGTGCTGCTTTTATTATTCCTTTTAACGCTGCTTTTGGATTAATATATTTAGATTGGTTGAAGTCAGATCCAAGAATAATCTTTAAGTTAGGTTGTATTAAGAACCATTTTAAAATAACGACCTTGGAAGTATCAAGAATCTGAGGTAGGTATGGCGACATGTAGATAATATTGTCAACATAATCAATTATATTTTCCGCTGGTTTTTCTTTTGAAAGTATATGTTTTACTCTGTCTAGAGTAGCCAGCACTATCCTATCAGGGTTATTAAGTTTATAAAGATTAACATGGCTAATAATTCCCCTTAAAAATAAATCAGGAGTAATAAATTGATCAGGGTTAATAATTTTGGGAAACAAGACTTTGAGTTTTGGGTGGTTGATAAATAACTTTATTATCTTCAAATTAATTAACTCGGTCGTACTAGGTAAAATAACTTGAATTGAAATTAGGTCAATAATGTTATTGGGGAAAGTATTCGTAGACTCTTCTAACCGCAAAATTATATCGTTGTATAATGTCAATACTTTAAATAATCTAATATTTGACTTAACGATTTCTAGCGTTAACGAATGATTAATCAACTTTTTAAGTAAAATATAAGGTTGTCCAATATCGCCAGCGTCTATACTAATTTGTAATAGTTGTATTATATTTGGTTGCAAAAAAAAATATTTTACATCAGCAGCCAAAGAATTGTCTTCAACACTTGGAAGGAACATCAAACTTTGGGAAATGTAAGTCAACAAATTTGGAGGAAATTGTATGAGCAAGTCTTTTGCCAAAATGATATCGTAAAATCTTAGTGAATGCAGTAAGATCTTATCAACTGGACTTAATTGTTCAGTGATAACATTTACTATAATTTCTTTAATTAAGTGATCCGTTGTTCTATATTCATAAATATGAAACGATGGCTGAAATAATTTCAGCGCCCCAATAGTTAAAATATACTCCCGTATAAATCTTAATTTAGTGTCATCTGCTGTGTTTGGTACTAGCACAAATTGGACCAAAATATTCATCAATGGGTTAACCGGAACAGGCTCTAAATTTGTACCACTAAGTATTATTTCGTAATGCCTCAAAACCTTTGCCAAAAGTGAATTTTCTTGCACAGAACTTACACCTAGAGCTTGTTTTATAGTTCCTATTACCTTGAGCCTCAGACTCGGATAGTCGTCAAGGTTAAACGAAGGACCAAGGACTACGTGAAGATTATCTTGCCTCAGAAACTTGATCAGTATCTCTTCCATCCATTGATCACCAATGTTTATGATGCCGGCGATGAGAGGGAAAACGTTTCCAGGCATCCGAGCGTTCACTTCCACCGAAACATCCGTATTCAACAATGTCAAATAAAATCTAAACGAGTCTAGCACCGATGTATCAACACCGCTCAACCGGTTTTTAATTAATTGTTTGATCACATGACGAAGCATAGTATCGGGCGAATGATACAAATTAAGGTTGACATGACCTTCCAGGTAATCCGCGACGTGGGTCTGTTTCAAAAACGTCTTAAGAATGACCGTATTATAATAATCGCCCTTGGAGGGAAGTGTAATTTGTAAGGCTATGAGATTGATTAGTATGTCACTGGGCTTCTCCAATATCGCCGTTATGTGCACTTGCAGAGCGTGATGCAGCTTAGTGCCTGCTGTTACAACAGATACAGATTGCTGCAAGATATGTTTCAGGAACAAGTTTGTGTGAGGGAACTGAGACACATCAAAATATGGCCCGAGCACTGAAGTTAAATTCGCCTTCAAGAGATATCCTTTAACTTCGTCGAGAAGTGAGTAGTCTCCGACGTTTGGTAGAGTAACGATTAGAGTCTTTGTAATATCCATGGCATTGAGTAAACCTTCCATTGATTTATCATCAAACATATACTGGTAGAATAGCAAAGAGTTCAAAAATATCACATCTTGAGGGGTAAGTTGGTCTCTAGAAACTTGTTTTATTATACCTTTTACCAGCTGGTCAGTTGTGTTGTATACCTTTAGTTGGAATGATGAATCAAAAATGCTCAAATAGAATGCTTGGTTTATAAACCCCTTAACGATAGGTAGCTTGGAATCTTTGTCGGTGTTGGAAAGTAGTACAATGGCAGACACTATATTTATAAGCTTGTTCTCCGGTATTGGTCGGTGCGCTAATTGTGTACCTCGCATCAACCAAGCGACATAGAAATTAACCACGTCCATCAATATTTTATTTTGTTGGACGTTTTGAAGAGTGATACTGTTTTCCAAGACGGCGCGAAGTTTAACGTGTGGAGTTGGATAATTCAAATCGTCAGAGCTTATACGTTTAACGATACTCATAACATGAGGTTGTCTAAGGAACCACTGAAGGACTTTGAGTTTTAAGTCATCCTTCAAGTCTGGCATTATTAAAAGAAGTGCTGTCACTTCATCCTGTACATAAGGTACGGTAGTTTTTTGTGTTTTGTACAATAGAAACTCGTAATAATCCAGAATTTCCCAAATTTTCGTGTCAAATGCGTTTAGCCGTTGTTTTTCAACCTTTTCAAGAATCGCCCGAATCAAGATATGGTCATTGTTCATCATGTTTGACATTTCAAAGGAGGGGTTTAAGAATTTCAATTCTTTAAATGTTGCTAGGAAACCCTTCACGATGGAATACACACCGGGCGAGTTGAAATTTGGTTCGAGCACTAGTAATGAGACTATGCTAATGAGGAAAGTTGGAGGTCCCCCACTCAAGGTCGCGTTATAAAATACCAAGGCATCAAACCATTCCCTGTTTCCTATAACCATTGGTGACACCAACGCATGTTGGATGATTCCCAACAGCAAAGTGAAGGCTGTTTTAAATGAAACGGCATTAAAAAACGGACCAAGAATTTCATCCAAATTTTTCTGTGACAAGAAACCATATATTATGGTAATTTTAGAGTTATTAATAGTATTAGGCAAGAAAAGAAGTAATGACTTAACGTCATGTTGAGTATTCAAAACGAAGGAAGACATATGCACACCAATAAAATGCTGGCTATAAAGTGACAATGTTTCGTATAATACTGCGTCCAAACTATTTAGTTGAGAAATGGGAGTGTTTTGTATAACCCCAATTATGGTTTCTTGAATGTTGTTATATCCTGCAAGGTCAAAAGATGGATTTAATATACGTGAAAAAATGGGTGTTGTGAGAAAACTTTTAGAGATCATAATCTTATCGTATGCATTTGTGTTTGGTAACAAAGTAAGGCTGCATATTAAATTAACTAAAATGTTGGGAATAGGTTGAGTCAGTTGATATTTTTGTAAACTTTTCAAATAGAACGTTACGGAATCTGACAATGGTATGTTCTCCTGAACAACAATAGAATAGGGAGCGTATAAAAGTACATTGTAGATTAAAGAATATGTTGTGGTATAAAGAGTGATATTAAATGTGGGTCCTAAGTATTGTAATAACGTCGTTTGTAATAGAAAATCCTTCAAAATAAACAATTTCAAATAATCGTGTTCTACAGGAAGTATGACCAGCAGCAAAAACACGTTATCTCTTATATAGTTTTTCATTAACAATTTCTGATACAATTTGAGAAGATCGAGTACATAAGGATCTAAATTTAGTAATTTAAATCTGTCCGCTTTATTGATAATTTCTTTTATAATTATATACTTGGATTGACCACTTGTCATATTAACTTCTGTTGGTAAATTTGTTATATTAAGGAGTGTAAATACATCTCCTATATTTATTAAACTTCCCGTCTCATCAAGGAATGTTATTTCACTTGCATTTCGAAATTTTGATTGTTGGGCTAACATGTTCTCATACTTTTTCAAAGATTTTAAAATAGATATATCCAAAGGCTTAACACTAAATTGTATAGTATCTCTTAAAATATTTCTAAGTATTATTTTCTGACTCTCTATATTATGACTGCTGAAATCTGGTACGTACATAGTTACGTTGAGGTCACGAAGAAACTCTCTTATTTTATCCGAAGTTATATCCGGGTGAGAACCTAAATGCTTTAAAATCTCATTTATATCCATTCTATTTAACATATCTCTATAATACAAAAATACTTTGTAGATTTCTGGTTTTGATTTAACAAACCGCTGTTTCAAAGCTTCTCTTACTATAGCTTTAACTAGATCGTCTCGTGTTTTATAAATAGTAATGTTAAAGCTGGACCCAAGTATATCAGCCAGATTATGTTTGATCATGAACTCTTCTAGTACAATACCTATTTTTGGATTGTCTGCTTGTGGGAAAAATCCCAAAATTTGCTTGATATTAACCAAAACATTCGATGGATATGGTAAGTGTGGATCTAAAAACTGCAAATAAAATTCGAAAGCCTCAATGAACTCTTTACCAGCCATTTTTAACTTTATAATATGGATTATACTTTCACGCATTAAAAGAGTCATGTTATGTCTGTACATTTCTGGCTTAAAAGGTGGCTTGAATATGTTTTTGTAATTCACCTTGAAGAAGAGTTTTACTTTCCAGTATTTATCAAAATGTATAGTGTTGGGTAAAATGCTCAATAAAACATCAATATCGGGTACATATTTGCCGATCATGGATTCGTTGAAATTTAACCTGATAATATACATCTCAGTGGTTGAAGAAATAGGATTTGGTGAGAGTGAAAACAGTAGAGGAGGAATGGTCAAATTCTTGAATTCAAGGCCGATCCAATTCAATACATATTTTACTGTAAAATCAGGACGCAATGTAGTTATAGAAGTTTGGTTAAAATTAAAAACCAGACGCGTGTTTGGCGTCTTTGGTTTTCTTAGATCTCTTTGAAGCATTCCAAGAATGCTGGCGTTAAACGTCAGATAAGAACAGACGAAATGGCAAGGGTCCCTAAGATTTCCCCTACTGTCTATTTGCGAGGTAAATATTTCAATAAGATTTCTCAATTGCACACCAAACGTGAATTTCTTATGCTTAAACAAAGTGAAGATGGTAGCCAGAGTGAGTCTTGGTGAAGAAAAGTAGTTTAATGACCCAGCTATGAACTCTATCTTCCAATTCAACTTGTCGTCTCGCAATAACAGGTCCACCAACATATTCTGACTGGAAGCCACTTGTTTGGGGAGGTTCGGGGTCCCCAATGTGTTCAAAAGCAGCTCGATATCGCTAAAATCACGGGCGACTCTTGGGATCTGATACCAAGATTCGTATTTTAAAATGACATGACCGTGGATAGCATCGGCACATTTCTTCAGCTTCCCAGAAATATACTGCCTGTGGCGGATCCTGTGCAAGATACCGATTAATAACTCCCATGGATGTGCATATATGTACTGGTTAAAGTTTCTTAGAACGTTATTCATATCGAATCGCCCATCGATAATAGCGTGCAATATATTATCTTTGGCAGCAACTATATCAAGGGGAAACTCTGATGGCGACACTAGTTTGAATAGTTGCCAGTAATTTATATCAACCATATGGCTGGGATGGTAGTTAAATATGTTTAGAGCCATATATTTAGGTGCGGCAGAGGGAGAAACTATGTTTGGACCCACTATTGATGCGCAATCTCGCAGTTTATCGGGCGCTTCCTGCGAAACGGCAATTTTTGCGAGTGCAATACGTACCAACAAATAGGGATCTTTATTAACTGCTATCTCTTTAGACGCAGTCATTAAGTCATCCCAGCCCTTTAAATCGTCCTCTAGAAGGAATTCTGAGATACATTTTAAGGCCTCGTCTACCTCCGGATTAAAAAGTAGTAGAGGCAAATGCATCAACACGTACCCAAAAATAGGCTGGCTCAGTTTTAAAGAACCTGCCATTATGGCGCCCAACATATTACTAAAGGACTTACCCGTATATTTACTCATCCATTCTGGAGCATTCGCGGTCGACGTCCACGTGATATTACTGGAATCTCTTAAGACTTTCAGCGTCGACAACTGTATTTTTGCCAGTATGTCGACAAGAGGTGGGCCCAGGTTTGGTCGAATAATTCTGTCCACGTTGACCCATTTCTTGTCGAGAGCCTCGACCCATAGTTTGACAGAGGGCCCAAGGTCATCCGGAACGACTTTACTTACCTCCTTAAGGAGAAGTAACAGCTGCCTGGTCGGCTTCTCAAAGGCGATGGAATGGAGGGCTTGCACAAGCTCCAGGGTACCTATTCGACGTAATATCAAGGCCTTGTTGAGGGAGTGGAGGGCATTTCGAAGATTCCGGTGTATCTGCGGTTCCGTAGACCGGTGCAGTATGAAACCCAACACGGTCACCATGTTCTTCCTCAGTTTGGAAGATACTTCAAATGCATCCATCAATAAAGAGGAATCCGATCTGTCGGGTCCGAACCGAAACGTTGAAAGAGATTTCTTGAGATTGTCAAAGTTCAGTTTGACGTTTAACTTAGGCGTTTTCAGAAGCCTTGCAGGATTCACGAATTGTGTAGTGGAGAAAAGATTCTTGAAGTTCAGCTGAGGGGGAAACAAAATATTACACATTTGAAATAGGTTTTTTTAAACAGTAAACATTGCTAGCTTATCGGATTCTTCAGCTTTTTACATGTTTTATCAATAATTTATATATTGAAGAAATATGTCTTTGGTTGGATTCGTTCTCTTTCTTTACTTAGGAGAACAAGTTTTGAATCCCACTCAGTGTATAGGAGTGATATTTCCATTATGTATATGATCATACTCCATCTAGAGTAGACTAATGCTGATGCATTTAGATAAACTCCGCCGTAGTCATTGTAATCCTTTAGATGAGCTAAGTATTTCATAAACTTCCCTACGCATATCTAGATATATTACATTTTTAAATGTTTTAAGTGCCACGTCTTACTACCCGTTCAGGCTATACGCCTATCTACTAATAGGTTAGGGAATAGGAAGATTTAATTGATAAGAAGTGCACCCAAATTTTCGTGGAGGGAGAGTGGGAAACCATTTAATAAAAAACCTTCAGTGCACCCGACTGGGATCTAATTCCATTTTCCCCCTCTTCGGCAGTCTAGTATAACATGAGATAGTGCGTTAGATCACGTAGCCACCGAAGTGGGTTGGCTAAATTAATATTAAATATACTTGAATAATCAATTATTTGACTAGGACTTAGCTTTATTTTTGGTTGAGTTTTATTCGAAATCAGGCAAACGGTGTGTTAGTTTACAAATGTGTAGTACTTCGTACGTTCGTCCATTGAGTGAAAATGGTATGCATTTAAAACATATTTAGTTTATCTAGAAACTAAATGTTAAATTATTTTTAACCATGTTTTCATAGTAAAAAATATATATATTTTTAATGATTCTTCTCGTCTGTTAGGTGTGAAACACCCAGTGTTGGTCTGCAAGTAGGTCTACTCGTGAAAACGCGCTTTGGGGGATGACCGGACTTAGGATTACGAGAAGATCGGTAGTTCGAATCCCACTCAGATGTAGTTAGGCTTTTTTTAAACGATTCTCCACTCTTCCTCCACGAAAATGCGGGTAAAATTCTTATAAATTCCTCCTTCCTCACCCTTAAGACATTAACTTAATTAGTACATATGTGCATAGGGATAGGGTGTAATGAGGTGGACTGGATATAACTAGCTCAATGCATGGATAGGGTGTAATGAGATGGGCTGGATATAACTAGCTCAATGCATGGATAGGGTGTAATGAGGTGGACTGGATGGAACTATCACAAGGCATGGATAAGGTGTAATGAAGTGGAGTGGGTATAACTAGCTAAAGATAGGGATATAGTGTAATGAGGTTGACTGGATAGAACTAGCTCAAGATAGGGATATGGTGTAATGAGGTGGAGTGGATAGAACTAGCTCAAGATAGGGATAGGCTGAAATGAGGTGGACTGGATAGAACTGGCTCAAGATAGAGATAGGGTGTAATGAGGGGGACTGGATATAACTAGTTCAAGATGGGGATAGGGTGTAATGAGGTGGACTGGATAGAACTAGCACAAGGTAGGGATAGGGTGTAATGAAGTGGAGTGGATAGAACTATCACAAGGCATGGATAGGGTGTAATGAAGTGGAGTGGATAGAACTAGCTCAAGGCATGGATAAGGTGTAATGAAGTGGAGTGGATAGAACTAGCTCAAGATAAGTATAGCGTGTATTGTGGTGGATTGGATAGAACTAGCTAAAGATAGGGATATAGTGTAATGAGGTTGACTGGATAGAACTAGCTCAAGATAGGGATATGGTGTAATGAGGTGGAGTGGATAGAACTAGCTCAAGATAGGGATAGGCTGAAATGAGGTGGACTGGATAGAACTGGCTCAAGATAGAGATAGAGTGTAATGAGGGGGACTGGATATAACTAGTTCAAGATGGGGATAGGGTGTAATGATGTGGACTGAAGTTCCTAATACCATAGAGAAAGTCAGTGACTATCGGATAGCTAAATATATTCACGAAACGCACATACTTCATCTCTTTTTTTTACTCTTATTCTTTTGTTTTTTGCGAGGGTGCGACTACAGGGTGCAGCTCACGTGACGTGTTGCTGCCGGCGGACCAGCCAACCCAAACGGATGCCTGCAGGTACGTGGATGGTGTTGGGATCTAGAGGTAGGGTTCGGCCAGACGGTCAAGCGAGCGAGCGAGCGCGTGATGGGCAGCTAGCTTTCTATCGATAGTTGTTGACGAGGAGGCAAAGGTTCGAATCTTGGCTCAACGAACTGAGGATGGTTTTTGACAAGTGATTTATTGTTTTGGTTTTCCCATCCTCTATCCGCGCTAATGGCGATTCTTATTTGTAAAGGTCTACTTTGATTATGAAAAATAGAACCAGTTCTATCTTTCAAGCGCGCGCGCTCGCTCGCCCAGTCTGGCCGTCTGTCCCCTAACAGCAAGTTAACGTTCTTTTAGCGTAAATACACTAGTGTGTGATCAGTATTTGCGTAACTTAACATCTCCAGCTAAACGCAGACAATGAATTTTGACTGTTTGTAAGGAATAAAAGTGTTCACTAGAGTGAAACCCGAACATTTGGACCTGATATTACTACAAGCAACCCGCCTCGGTGGCGTAGTTGGCTAACGCGCTTGTCGTGTTGAGCTAGACTGCTGAGGACGGGGAGATCGAGGTTCGAATCTCGGTCAGGTGAACTGGGGGTGGCTTTTCCTAAATGGTTTTCCACTCTCCCTCCACGCAAATGCGGGTTCACTTCCTCTAATTCAACCTTCCCTAATCCATTAGAGTAATTAGTACTTAAAGCGTATAACCCGAACGGGTAGTAAGATGCGGTGATAAATATTATATTACTACAAGTACTTGGAATATAAACTTTACTGGAGCTTCAAAATAAAGTGTAACAAGGGGCCACGACGCTTTATAGCTCGCGAGATACGGACAAATTCTAAAAAGTAGTTTACTTACCACAAACAAATAATGTACTAAATAACCCGCTACGGTAGTCACGTGGTTTCACGCGCTACTCTCACGGTAGACTAGACTTCCTATCATGGTGAGATCGAGGTTCGAATCTCGGTCTGATGTACTGAGAATAGTTTCCCCCCCGAAATGATTCTCCACTCTTTCTTCACGCAAATGCGGGTACACTTTCTATAAATATAACCTCCCTAATTCCTTAAACCATTAGCGTAATTAATACTTAAGTGTATAACCTGAATGGGTAGTAATACGCGGTGCTAAGATAAGGTATTGAATAGCCGTGTTGACCTCGCTTGCACCAACATGATTGGTTGGTTAGAACACGCAGTGCATTTCGCTTAACGTTCCTGTAACGGGAAAGCTACTTTTTTATACAACTCTTTAAGTTAAATGAACGTTAAGTTATCTGCATCGTGATGGCTCCCATTTAATAACGTTAAGTTTATCTCGATCTCGGGACGGGCCACGTTAAAACAAGAAATTGCTGTTTATTATTATTATTATTATTATTATTATTTATTATTTAGCACCGCGTCTTACTACCCGTTCGGGTTATACGCTTTAAATACTAATTACGCTAATGGATTAGGAATTGAGAAGGTTGAACTAGAGGAAGTGAACCCGCATTTGCGTGGAGGGAGAGTGGAAAACCATTTAGGAAAAATCCACCCCCAGTTCACCCGACCGAGATTCGAACCTCGATCTCCCCGTCCTCAACAGTCGAGCTCTTAACACGACTAGCGCGTTAGCCAACTACGCCACCGAGGCGGGTCTGTTGGTTGTTAATCGACGCAATTAGGCCCAGGTGGGGTACAAAAGTAACTCTCAATATTTTACGACCTTTCTCTGTTTTCTAATTCTAATAAAGGGATGAATGTCAGGTGTAACGCCTACCGGCGGGTTTTATCGATGAAAGTGTCCACCGGGAAGCGAACTGTTGATAAAGAGATAAATTTTAAAGCAATGTTAACTTTTAAACCTGCCTCGACGAATAATGAAAGGATTTTTTTCTTTTAATTATTTATTGGGAATACTGTGACAAATTTTTCGTAACAGACTTTCAGATAAATCTATCACTTTCTTACTCTTATTCAAAAGTTATTTCATTAAAAATAGAGAGCGTAATGATGATGAAATAAATTTTCAAGAATAAGTCGCATGGTTATCCAAAATAGAAAAATAAATGTTAAAAAAAAATTTAAAATCCTGTTGTTTTGTTATTTCCAGTGGAGTTTTTAATAAAATAAATAGTATTATTTTAAAATCCTAACATTAATTAGTATTCTTCCGCTTGAATCCTACGGTAATAATAATAATAATGATTTCAATTCAATTCCAATTTCCTTTACCAAAGTTCTGACCAACAGTCGTAAGACCTATAACAGACTAGCACTGAAAAGTACACAAGTACCTTACAAATATATTATATAATTACACGAGAAAATAAGATAAACAATATTAGCTAAATAATTATATAGACTGATGAATAGTTACGAAAAAAATTAGTAATTAATAATGATAAAAATAAAAAAGCAATAATAACAAAAAACTAAAGAGTGGTTAAAAGTTGTAACAATATGCAAAAAATAACTCAGAATATTGTAAGATTTAGATATTATAGGCAGAACCTCTTAGTGATAATAATAATAATAAAGGTTTTTTTAATTCCTGAGTTCCGGGAAATACTATAAATCTTTTCCCTACGTCCGGTAAATTTTAAAGTAGTGAAAAAATCATAACCCTTACTACATTGATTCGTGGTTGTTGTTCATTTTTTAAATAGTAGATGCACAATATTAGCTATTTTCTTTCTGTCTGCATATAACCCGAACGGGTAGTAAGACACGGTGCCAATAATAATTATTTCTGTCTTAAGTGTGAAGTGATGAAAAGTAATAATTTGGTATCTTCCAGCCGAGGTCTCAGCTTACCTTTATCTTTGTCTCTGATGGTTGGAATGGTAAGAGTAGGAAGATTAATAGAATCCGAGGTGGTCCGCCCTGGGACGTCATATCCGGCTCATAGCCTCCTATTGTATCACGTTATCAAAGCAAGTCGAGTTGCCTATCTGCTGAGGCGAACTTCCCTCGAGAAAGTTAAAACTGTAACTACCGGTAGAAAACCTTCATCAAAGATTATATTTGAAGTTTCCGTACGGTATAAACCTTCTGTCATTCCACTGCTATGAAAATGATATAGTATTCATATTATTGGATGGAATTAAAAACAAAAAGTCTTTGGAGGTTATTCTTTCTTAGCATAAACAATGAGTTGTAATTTTTAAACGACTTCTGATCATTAAACTCATATCTATTGGTTATTTTTCTCCGTGCGAAATTAATTTGAATGCATCATGAAGAGTTTTCCAAGTAGAACATTATAATTATTCAAACATATTAAATAGATATTAAATAGCAGAGCTATACATAATCGTGAATTTGATTAGTATTGTAATTATCATTGTCAAACATAGTTTTAATTTACGTGGCTAGCAAGAAAACATTAAAATTAAACAAGTTAATGTTAATAGTCAATGGAATTGTTATATATGCTACGAGGAGCAATGCCAGGTATTCAGATTTCAAGCGGTGTTGCCAAGTCTCTCGAACCTGTACATACAGTGTCATGAAAATATTGTAAGCTCATTTCATTTTAATCGCCTATTATTTTAAAACATAATGTATGAAAAACTGATTATATCGATAGTTTTTTAAAAGGTATTTTTTATTTTAAGTATATAACGAGCACTTTACAAACACCACTTACTTCTGACATTTTCTTCATAAGACCTTCAGTTTCCTCAGAGGTGATATTCAGTGTAGCCTCAGTGTCAGATAGACGGACATACACACATAATTTTAACGGCCAATATTTGTTTAAGCTCAGAGGTGCATAAAACGTCAATAATAATCATTCTTCTGGAGGTAGAAAAAATTTACGATTACAATCCTTCCTCTATATGAGAAATTAAAAATTATGTATCTAATAGGATTTACATATATATATATATATATATATTTTTTATTATAATAAGTCCCAAGTGTATAAACTAATTAATGAAATTTATATTTTAGTCGGATTGTAATGGTCGAACTTTTGAATAAAAATAGTTTGAATAATTTATTTTCGGTCACTTCAAAGAAAGCGATCCAACATGAAACAAGGAGGTTTATATTAGTTTGTCATTGAGTTAACGTTTGTAGAGTATTTAAGGCCCAATTTCTGAAATGACTGATTCTGAGGATATGAGACCCGTTTTGGTTATTCGCCTACGTACTAATTACGATACTGGTTTTAGAGATTTGGAAGACAATATTTATAGGAAGTGTACTGAATTTGCGTGGAGAGAGAATGAAAAACTATTTTTGGGGGAAAAAAAACCCAACCCCAGTACACCTTCGACCAAGATTAGAACCTCGATCTCCCCTTCATGGGCAGTCTAGTCTATCGAGAGAGCAGTGACTTGAATTATGTGGCCACCGAAGCTGGTCCTAGTTGTGGTTAAAACACAAGATATCTATCTATAACTATTTCAAGTTACACTGATCTATTGCGGTGTAATCAGTGATTATGGTCGAAACTACTTTAAATAAAAAATACTACACTATGGTATATTATAACATGCAATTTAAATATGTATTCCTTATGTACCGTATACTATACAAGTTAATATAAATATCATATTCTGAAAATTGAAGAATGACACCTGGACACGGGAATCGAACCCGGGACCTTCGGCTTAGTACGCCAATGCTCTTACCACTGAGCTATCCAGGATTCCCGGTCCCTGGTTCGATTCCCGTGTCCAGGTGTCATTTTTCAATTTTCAGAATATGATATCTTTGAGGTAGTATCCTCTATAAAATGCATTAACAATAGCTTTGGCTATTTGTTTCATTAATATAAATATATACATTATAATTATGTAATGTACACAAATTTAAATTATTTTAAATAATAATAATATTAGCGCCGCGTCTTACTGCCCGTTCGGGTTATACGCTTTAAGTACTAATTACGCTAATGGATTAGGAATTGGGAAGGTTGAATTAGAGGAAGTGAACCCGAATTTGCGTGGAGGTAGAGTGTAAAACCATTTAGGAAAAACCACCCCCAGTTCACCCGACCGAGATTCGAACCTCGATCCCCCCATCCTCAGCAGTCGAGCTCAACACGACTAGCGCGTTAGCCAACTACGCCACCGAGGCGGGTTTAAATTATTTTGATTATAAAATAGTTAAGAGCATTTTTACCAACAATAAACTACAAAAAACACTACTAACCAAACTGTCCCGTTAACCATAGTGAAATAAATTTTAAACGCAGGTATTTTTAACGTACCTTATTTAGAAATATAAATTTAAGATCAATAAGACCCACTCCGGTGATCGCATAGTCTAAGGCGTCACTCTCGCATTAGATTATACCGACGAAGACGGAGAGATCGTGGTTCGATCATGGTCGGGTGTGCTGAGGGTGATTTTTTCCCCCGAAGTGGTTTTTCCACTCTTCCTCCATGCAAATACTAATACACGTCTTCTATGGCTCAACCCTCCTCATACTTAACACGTTTGTGTAATTAGTAGGTATACATAGGCGTGTAGTAAGTCGCGGTGCTAAAAAAAAATGTATACGGTCGAGTTGAAACAGGACCTAGTGCCTTCCAGTAAAAAATAAATTAAAAACACTCATCTTAACTCGTGTCTCCCTTTCACCCCTCTATAAAAAAAAAATCAGTTACTGAAATTTTTTTTTTCCTGAATATAGTGAGATTTGTAATAGTGACGGACCCCACCCCCTTGAGGGAAGTGATGAACGGGTGATGCGGTGGTGGGGGAGGGGGAGGTCTGGGGGTACGGTTACCCCTAGCAACGTCGGGGCTGAGCAGACGCGGGCGTTGTACAGGCTTGGAGGAGAAAGAAGCCCGGGAGGCTGCCGCTGAACAAGACACTTCCTACCCCCTTTCTAACCACTTTAGTGACCCACCCACCAACCCATTGAATCGCACGTGCCTGTGACCAAAAACTGGCCCGATCTCCTCAGTCTCAACCACCAACCTTCTGTATAGCGCTGGTATTTGAACCCGGGACAAGATAACACACTCTTTACCCTCTGCCAGGATTACCACCAAAATGAAGACCTCTTCTTTCTCACTCCGAGTCATGCGTAGGGTAAGTACCTTTAGAGATCAGAGTTGGGTGTTTATTAAAGTGCAATAGTCTTCTGGGTGTCTATTAAAGCGCAATAGTCTCCTGGGTGTTTATTAAAGTACAATAATATTCTGGGTGTTTATTAAAGTGCAATAGTCTTCTGGGTGTTTATTAAAGCGCAAGAATCTTCTGGGTGTTTATTAAAGTGCAATAGTCTACTGGGTGTTTATTAAAGTGCAATAATATTCTGGGTGTTTATTAAAGTGCAATAATATTCTGGGTGTTAATTAAAGTGCAATAATATTCTGGGTGTTAATTAAAGTTCAATATGTTCCTGGGTGTTTATTAAAGCGCAATAGTCTTCTAGGTGTTTATTAAAGGGCATTATTCTCCTGGGTATTAATTAAAGTGTAATATTCTCCTCGGTATTAATTAGAGTGAAATATTCTCCTGGATATTTTTAGAGGTTAATATTCTCCTGGGTGTTAATTAGGGGCAATATTCTCCTGGATATTAATTAAAGTGAAATAATAATATTCTCCCGGGTATTTATTAAATGTTAATATTCTCATGGGTGTTAATTAAAGGGTAATCTTCTCCTTTGTGTTTACTAAAGCTTAGACAATATATTATGTAGGGCCTATGTGTGCGTTTATTAATTATATCCAACCACACCAAAAAAAACTTTCCTACTACCAGCTTCGGTGGTCGATTGGTATAAGACGTCACACTCGCAATACACTGGACTGCTGATGACGAGAATATCGGGGCTCAAATCCCGGTCGGGTGTACTGGGAATGTTTATTACTAGATTTTTTGACACTCCCTCCACGTGAATTCGAGTACACCTACCATAAATTTAACTTTACTCGTCCCTGACACATTAGTTTATTAAGTACAAAATAATGCGTACAATCCGAATTGATAGTTTGTCACGATTATAAAAATAATAATTAAAACAAACCATTTTAAGAGGTAAAGCAGATTTTTAGTTATCAGACGGTAAACATTATTTTTTATATAAAAGTATTATTATTATTATTATTATATTCAATCTCGGATTTAAAAAAAAAAGTTACATGAATATCAAAAATAATTGCATTTTCTAATAAATATACCTACTTTGTCCTACCCCAAAATTACAAACCAGCCAGACGAATTAAATTTCTCTTCAGGTTACTTATTAGTAATATTACCATTCTATCACCCTAAAGTTTACAAAACACACAACATTTTCAAATTAATAACATAAGGTGTTATCAACCATTTAGATTAGATTCATAATATAGAATCGTTTGAAAAAAAACCATATTATTTAATAATCGTTATAAAATTATTAAATCAAAGGCTCTTCTGTAAGAGTTGTCTTGTGTGATTTTGATAATTTAATTAAAACTCATTATAATTAATATAAATAATTAGTAAACTATTTTAATACTGTTGGTACGTGATTTAGTGATTTATGGTCGAGTGTGAAATTAAAATTGGTGACAAGCTAGTTGCAAAAACGTTAGTGCGCGTCTTTGATAGCAGCGGGTCCCAAAGTGTGCTTCGCGGGGCATCTCCAAGTGCTCCGCGAATAGATTGGAAATACAAATAAATAAAATGTGACAAGGAATCAAAACTGGGAATTTGTGCTTCCACGAACTGTGTATAGGTAAGTAATTGGGTAGACATTACTTACAGACTGCACGCGGCCGAACCAGACAGAGAGAATAGAGGGTGCCCGTTAACACGGTCTCTCTGAGCACTTCGCCGAACTTTCAGATACGATTGTTTGCTTCGACACCTTTCTAGAATTTTTCTGGGAAGTTTCTAATTGCATATTAAAAGATCGTGTTTCTTCGCATCTTCAGTCAGTTGAAGTTCAGTCAGTATACGAGACTACTAATTTGAAGTTTTGTCGGATAGAGCGAAAGTAGTCCTTCCATTTGCAATAACTAACTTATGTGGATCAGGATTCTCTGCCTATGTGGCTACTAAAACAAAAGATGCCGGCTTGATGCAGAGCCGGATATTCTGTTGCAATTTTCCCGAATTCAACCAGATATAGTCAGCCACATTGTGCGAATCAAAACACACCAGTCCCACCCCTCTAATTGGAGATTTAAATTCGCAGTTGTGGTGACCTCGTGGTCTAGGGGTAAGGTGTCAGACTTCTGTGCTGGCGGCCGTGGTTCAATCCTCGGTCCCGGCACAGATTTATCTGATTACCAAACCCTTCCTTCACCTCTGACAAGACATCTTGTGAATGTGGGGAATGCCAGGCCTCCACCGTGGTTCGGATTCCACGTTAAACTGTAGGTCCTCCATTTCATCTCACAATCACCCTACCATTACACATTAGCGTAAGTGCGTACAACCCGAACGGGTAGTAAGACGTGGTGCTAATAATAATAATAATAATAATAATAATAATAATAATTTCGCAGTTTATACTTTATCGTTCTTTTTTCATGCCAAGTGAATCTGTGTGGGTAACATATTGTGGATTTACAATACCTGCTTTGAATTCGTTATCAAATGTGTTGCTTTAGATTACTTTATGATTTTGGTTGTTGTTTTACGTTTATGTAGTCAAGTTCCTTATTTCTCTAAAATAAGGGAGAAAATAACATTTATAATGAAATAAAACTTGATGTTTAGCATGCCCAAATGCTTAAACATTCGTTTCTATCGCGAATATTGCTTTAATTCGGTTTAGTATTTATCTATGTAGTCTATGTGAAAATATCGTCGCCCTTATACCAAATACACTTATGTGTAAAATTGTGGTTTTGAGGAAGCGATATTTAAAGTTAAAGTTTTCAATGGCTTTCAATAGTAAAAATTAAGTTTGTATCAAAATTTAAGCTATTTATAAATCTGAAAATAATTCGTGCTTTTTATATACTATAAAATATCGACTAACAACTTTTAAAAATGCCGTGTCTTTAGCATCAAGGCAACTATAAATAGTTCTCCGTGACAAATTTCTCTCCTGAAAAGTGCTCCGCGATTCAAGAAGTTTGGGAACCGCTGGATAGAGCATATAACTAGAATTATCTATTTTACATTTGTCATTATAAATCACACTTAATCAAATTAACTTTGTGATTCATCAAATTCTGTGAATTTCAACAGAGTATAGAGAAAAATAAATTAAATATTCCAAGCCACAAATTCTGCACTTAAATGGTTTTCGCCTAAGGCCAAATAAATTCAAATTAATAAAATTCAACATTTTAAAAAATATTCAGAAAAATAAACTAAAGTAAGGAGTGTAATATAAAAATAGATTTGGATATACAATTTTTATATTTGATAAATATAGATGATCAAACTAAATAATTAATACCTTGAAATAATATTAGATAAACTAGATAGTGACAGAACGTGCCTGGCGAAGTAATCATCATGGTCGGGTCTGTTTAGTAAAATGCCTCCATCTCCCTCTGTCCTTCCACCATTATTCCTCCTGCACTACTTGCTGCTATCTGTTCCTCCCATCTCTTCCTTGTGGTTTCTTCCCTACATACTGAATGTCCATTAATCTTCTTGGAATCCTCTGCCCTTCCATCCTCATTACATGTCCATACCATCCCATCCTTTCTTTCCTCTACTATCTCATGTACTCCAACATCCTCATTACGTGTCCATACCATCCCATCCTTGCTTCCTCCACTATCTCATGTACCCCAACTCTAGACCTTACATCTTCATTCCTAATCCTATCTCTCCTGGTGTCGGCTAGCAGGCTCATCAAAAACTTGATTCCCCTGGTAAAGTACAGAATAAATAACATGAAATAATAATGACAATACACAATAAATAACATGAAATAATAACGACAATACACGTATATACTGTACCCATTGTAATTGCTTCGTGTTATTTACTGTGTACTTTGCCAGGCAGGTTCTGTTATTACCTATTATCTAATTTATCTAATATTATTTCAAGGTATTAATTATTTATTTTTATCATCTAGATCCATTTAATCTAACAATTACTTTTCTAAGTCTTATATATTATTATTATTCAAATATATTCAGTTTATTTCTTAACAAAGTATTGGGCCATCAAATGACTAAACAAATATTTTCCAACGTTATTTTTTTTACATTTTCCTGTTACTGAAACGTAGCTGTGTCGGTCCGCCTTACCTCTCTTGAGGTAATAGGTTTGAAAGTATATAGGCCCATCCTGCCCCTCTATGGTACATTTAGTCCCAGAGGTATGTAGGTCCATCATGCCCCTCTAAGGTACACCTAGTCCCGGAGGTGTGTAAGTCTATCCTGCCCCTCAAATGTATGTAGGCCCATCATGCCCCTCTAAGATACGCCTAATCCCGGAATTGTGTTGGCCCATCCTGCCCCTCTAGGGTAAACCTAGTCCCGGAGGTGTGTAAGTCCATCCTGCCCCTATATGGTACACCTAATCCCGGAATTGTGTTGGCCCATCCTGCCCCTCTAGGGTAAACCTAGTCCTGGATGTGTGTAGGTCCATCTCGCAAAAGCCCTATAATCCTGTCGCCCTGCTCACGAATCTCTCTCCATCCCCAGCTGTTGTTCATGGCAACAGGTGCCTCGAGGTTTGTATTGATTTGTCTCTTCGGGGAATCTGAGAAGAGATTTCACAAAACAAAAAAGGTTTTAGATCAAATTAAAGAAGATGCGGTTCTATATAATAAGGGTTGAGAATACACACTTCCATACAAGGGTTGTGAAGATGCGCTTGTATATGATAATAGTTGAGAAGACGCACTTCTATTATTTTAACTAGGATTGAGAATATGCTCTTATATATTATAAGGATTGAGATGACGTTTTTTTATATTAAAATGGCTGAAAATACGCTGTTCTATAATATGAGGGTTGAGAAGACGCTTTTTTATATTAAAATGACTGAACATACGCTCTTCTATATTATGAGGGTTGAAAAGATGCTCTTCTATATTATGAGGGTTGAGAAGACGCTCTTCTATATTATGAGAGTTGAGAAGACTCACTTTTGTTCGATAAGGGTTGAGAAAACTCACTATTTTTATAAGGGTTGAGAAAACTCACTATTTTTATAAGGGTTGAGAAGACTCACTTTTGTTTGATTAGGGTTGAGAAGCGGTTTTTATACATGATGAGGGTTGAGAATATGCACTTAATTATGATAAGGGTTGCTAAGGCGCACTTATGGTAAGGGTGGAGGAGGTGCTCTTCTATATAAAGGTTGAGAAGGCACACTTTTTATTTTAATGGCGTCTGTAATGAAATGTTTGACGGGCTATAAGCTGATTCTAGTTGATTTTTATACTAAAATTTAATTTTGAAGTAAAAAAATCATTTGCGATTATTTTTTTTCTAATTGACTATCAAAAATCTTCGACCGACAAACATTGAACTTTCAGCATCGATGTTTTCAAAATGTTTATATGTTTGATATCTATCCCTTCTTCTTCTTATTATTATTATTAGCACCGCGTCTTACTACCAATTCAGGTTATACGCACTTACGCTAATGTGTAATGGTAGGGTGGTTGTGAGATGAAATGGAGAACCTACAGTTTAATGTGGAATCCGAACCACGGTGGAGGCCTGGCATTTCCCACATTCACAAGATGTCTTGTCAGAGGTGAAGGAAGGGTTTGGTAATCAGATAAATCTGTGCCGGGACCGAGGATTGAACCCCGGACCCCCAGCACAGAAGTCCGACACCCCTTCTTATTACCTGTCCGGGCTATCCACTTTTAACAACACTGATTATGTACTGATTAAAACGTAAGAGCTTAGAGGAAATGTACCCGAATCTTCGTGGAGGGAGAGTGGAGGAAAACATTTAAAATAAAAACACAATCCAGTATCCCAGCCGGGATTATAATCTTGACTTCTCCGGTTACCGACGAACTTGAAACGAGAGAAGCATAACTCTCTCTCTCTATATATATATATATCCATTCACTACTCATTTTCCCTCGCCATGTTTTTTATTCGTTCATTTTTTTCGTATCTTCACACACTAGTTACTAGTGTAGCTGTAAATACACGAGAAGCTTTTTTTTCTAGATGTTATTTTGACTCATCTAAATTCAAGCCTATTTTTTTGTATCCCTTTTTCTATATCTCTCACTCTCTCGATCATTATTATTATTACTATTATTTGGACGCATACTTTGAAAAGTTCAAATTCACCAACTGAATCGTTCGCGCAAGTAGGTAAAAAATATATAAAATCTAACTTTTTTTTTTTGCAGGAAAATTTTTAATACTAACACGTTGGTGAAAATATTCAAGTTTTGGTTGCCGCGACCTGGTCGTGGTGTTCGTGTCGCTAGTCTGACCCATGTTATATGAAACAATGCAATACATTAGAGCACCTGGTCGCGGTGTTCGTGTCGCTAGTCTGACCCCTCTCATGTGAAACAATGCAATACATTAGATTAGAGTGACTTGGTCGCGGTGTTCGTGTCGCTAGTCTGACCCCTCTCATGTGAAACAATGCAATACATTAGAGTGACTTGGTCGCGGTGTTCTTGTCGCTAGTCTGACCCCTCTCATGTGAAACAATGCAATACATTAGAGTGACTTGGTCGCGGTGTTCTTGTCGCTAGTCTGACCCCTCTCATGTGAAACAATGCAATACATTAGAGTGACTTGGTCGCGGTGTTCTTGTCGCTAGTCTGACCCCTCTCATGTGAAACAATGCAATACATTAGAGTGACTTGGTCGCGGTGTTCTTGTCGCTAGTCTGACCCCTCTCATGTGAAACAATGCAATACATTAGAGTGACTTGGTCGCGGTGTTCTTGTCGCTAGTCTGACCCCTCTCATGTGAAACAATGCAATACATTAGAGTGACTTGGTCGCGGTGTTCTTGTCGCTAGTCTGACCCCTCTCATGTGAAACAATGCAATACATTAGAGTGACTTGGTCGCGGTGTTCTTGTCGCTAGTCTGACCCCTCTCATGTGAAACAATGCAATACATTAGAGTGACTTGGTCGCGGTGTTCTTGTCGCTAGTCTGACCCCTCTCATGTGAAACAATGCAATACATTAGAGTGACTTGGTCGCGGTGTTCTTGTCGCTAGTCTGACCCCTCTCATGTGAAACAATGCAATACATTAGAGTGACTTGGTCGCGGTGTTCTTGTCGCTAGTCTGACCCCTCTCATGTGAAACAATGCAATACATTAGAGTGACTTGGTCGCGGTGTTCTTGTCGCTAGTCTGACCCCTCTCATGTGAAACAATGCAATACATTAGAGTGACTTGGTCGCGGTGTTCTTGTCGCTAGTCTGACCCCTCTCATGTGAAACAATGCAATACATTAGAGTGACTTGGTCGCGGTGTTCTTGTCGCTAGTCTGACCCCTCTCATGTGAAACAATGCAATACATTAGAGTGACTTGGTCGCGGTGTTCTTGTCGCTAGTCTGACCCCTCTCATGTGAAACAATGCAATACATTAGAGCACCTGGTCGCGGTGTTCGTGTCGCTAGTCTGACCCCTCTCATGTGAAACAATGCAACACATTAGAGCGACCTGGTCGCGAGAACTGCCATTTTGTGTGTTATATTAAACAACACTTGGAAACAAAATTTAATAAAAATCGTTATAGCGAGTTTTGAGAGACTTGATTTTTCCTCTTTTTGCACTTCAGTAAACTACCTTTAATTTTAGAGCTGGATGTCTAATTTCAAAAATTCCTCAGGTGAACCCTATGAAAACCATAGATACAAAGTGTTAACCCGATTGGTTAAATGGTTTCGGCTATAGTCGGAGATGCAAACAGACAGACGTTAACCCAAAAACCACTTCGGTTTAAGGGGGTCATGAAAAGTCGACATTCATGATCAATCCAAATCTCGAGCGGGGATTTTTTTTTTACGATCACAATACTTTCTCTCTTCAAGGAATCTAGAGATAATAAAATACAGTAGGCACGTATAATTTCCTTTTAAAACACCCCTTCTCGTTCCTTTGTCCCTCCTAAACCGACGGCTTGGTTGTAATAGAGGCTTGGGCTCCCTTCCATCTACTTGCTAATCCAAGGGGTGTTTTGTAACTGAACCTGCAGGGGGAGGGGGGTGCGTTCGTTCATGAAAACAAATTAGTTTAATTTTGTAGCAGACACGGAACGCTGTTCTCATACCTTCGTTCCGGAATAACAAACAGCATGAAACTTTTTAAATAAAATTAGAAACACGCTCCCCCC
>CABFOV010003183.1:43635-69969 GCA_902141375.1 Timema poppense | reverse complement strand
ACAAGCAGTTCAAATCGAATGAGGGATTGGCGGACGTCTGAATCTTGATTAAATATATAATGTATCCCTAAGGAAACAATTCTGAAATATTTGTCATGGGTATTATGAAATTTAAAAGGGAACGTTTCCTCTTCAATTTAATAGTGTCTGCTGTGATTCCATTTTGATCATGACAAATATTCAAGAACGATTGGGATGACTGTTTTAAGAAGATTGAACTAAACGTAGCCTCTGAAAATATTTTCATTTCTTTCGTTAAAAGAAAAATGTCTATAAACTGAAAATTATTGACTGACTCATTAGCATAGCATTTTATACAGAGGCGAACCCACACTTTACTTAATTAAATAGACACCTGCTTCGGTGGCCGAAGGTGTAAGGCTTGATTCACACGTTCGCCTAAAATAGAAAGCTGCTTGAACGTCACAGCAACTCACACGCTGTATGTGACCCATGATGCATTTCAACAATAACTTAAAACAGCTGATTATCAACATATTTTATTTTCTAGTGGATAAACATATATTTTAGATCATTCTTCCGATAGATATTTTCCAATTATAATGCTGTGTCATGGCACAACCCAATACACCGATACACACGCTTTACATTAACGGGTTATTTCAAATCTCCTCACAAAAGACAACGAAGCTGTCTGCTAGCTTCTGGCGGCAGAGCGCATGCGTTGACAAATGCCCATCCGCACAGATTTTAGATGGTTGGTTCTGAGATTTGATTGGTTCTCCTGTGCCGAACATCTCAGACAGAGCGGACAAAGTATAGATGAGTTGAACTTTAGTGGAACTGCTCGCGCTGATAAGGCGGAAATATTGTGATTGGCTTAGAGCTCGTCACGTGACCAAGTTTCTGTTCTGCACTAGTTTTTCGATGAACGTGTGAATCCACTAAGGCGTCACTCTCGCAACGGACTAGACTAACGATGGCGGGGTGATTGGGGAACAAATACTGGTTGGGTGTACTTAGGATGGTTTTCCATTCTGCCTCCATGCAAATTCGGGTACACTCCCTCTAAATTCAAACTTAACTTACTAATTCCTAACCAATTAGCATAATTAGTACATAGGCATATAACCCAATTGGGTAGTTAGACGCAGTGCTATAAAAAAACTTAAATAGGCAGCTCCGTACATAGTATGATCAGCGCATGTAATGTAAAAAAACAACAAAAACATTGTTTCTTGACATTTATTTATATCGGAAAGATGCCTAGATATTTTATACTGTGCCGAATCGACCCCGGATCACTCAGTTCAGTAAACAGACGCTACTGATGTATCCAAGGTGTTGTATTTAAATGTAGTGGAGGTGGCTCTTGTGTATGTATGAATTGATAATTGGAGGTCAGCCTGGCCCATTTGACTTAAAATGCTTGTTGGTTTGGATATTGGGAGACCGGTTGACTCCCTAGAACCCGCTTCACTGGTCTAAAGCGTCACTCTCGTGTTTGTTAGACTTGCATTATTATGACGGGCAGATTTGGGTTCTAATCCCAGTTGGGTTTACTAAGGTTTAAAAAAAATTGTTTCCCACTCTCCCTCCACACAAATGCGGGTAGATTACCTCTTAAATACTTCTTTCCCCATCCCTAGCCCATTACAATAGTTATCAAATGTATCATATATGCGTACAACCTGAACAGGTATTAAGATGTGACGATTAAAAAATACCCCCGAGGTTGGGGAACAAACAAGCAATTCCAGTTGGAATTGGGAGTTTACTGACCTTTGAATCTCGATTATATATACGGCCCTGGTGGTCTGGCCTAGTGGTAACCAAAATACCCATGCTCCATTGAGTATATGAAGGTAGGGGTTGCAAATAGCTGATCCCTGAAACTGATTATCTTAAAAGAGCCCGAGTCGACTCTTGTTTACGATGATACCTGCATTGTACGTGAGGATGTCATGTGACCTGCATGGCCTGTATGAACTTGGCGAGTAGCGTAGACGGCTGCCCTTGAGGTCGAGCACCGGATGTCCCCGCGGCACGACGTGCCCTCACGCAGCATCACGTCGGCCGTCATCGCGACCCGGCGTGCAGTCCTGGGGCTCGAATGTGGCTACGTCTTCTCGCGCGTATATGAATACACTCACCCGGTAGCCCACGGACGTCAGCAAGGGCAGCAGTATCATCGCATATCTGAAAACAATATCCTTGTTTTATGGGCAGACTTCTATGGTAGTTTGACGAACGGTCAGAATGCCTTGTGTCAGTTGCAGGCACCTTAGTACAGTCGGTAGCGCCTCTTCCTCTTGAGCTAGGGGTTTCGCCCGCGTTTGATTCCCAATATTGATTAAAATATACTATAGCAGAACCTCGATTATCCGGAATAATTAGGACCTAGGTCAGTCCGTATAGTCAAAAATCCGGATAATTGATCTTTTAAAGAAAAAGATGATTTCACACTGAAATACTTTCTTGAAAATATAGTAGTCGACTAAAAAGCATATAACGCAGGTACTAGTGTTTATTTATTATACAACACAACATAAGATTAAATCTTTGAACTTCTTAAAAACAGTTACATACAATAAATAAATCTTTGAAAAGTTAGGAAAAAGCTATTCAAAATTAATGTTATCCTAATTTAACGAAAATCGCTGGATAACTGGTTTCCTAATAGTCGGGGTTCTACTATATTTGTAAATGGTTGATCGGAGGACTGAGCTTTGTCCTTGTTTTAGTACAAATTAGTTTGTAAGTTGTGTATTGATATCACAAGTTGGTTCATAATGTGATTTAAAAAAAATCTTTTTCTAGACCAAAAGACAAGGGCTGGATTTCATCCCGACCAATGGCACCTAAAATTTATTTTCCCCATTGTGTGTTTTCCAGTTAGTGTCCTTTTTTTAAAAAATAAGTCATATAGGTATGTACATACACATAGAACCTGGCCCGATTGAAAAAATAATGATTTTTTTCATACATGTTGTCATATCTTTAATCTAGCCAATTTAAAAAAAATGCACTACATATTAAACTTTATATTTAGTCTATATAGCGTTACATTATGGAATCAATCGCCCCTATTTGGGCGTCGATTAAAACACTACGGATTAATACCCTGATATAATAATGCTGTGATGATGTTTAGGTTGTTTATAGCTCCGTGATCGAGCGCCTATTGTCACTCTCCGGAAAATATACCGTTTAACTAGCTGTCTATAGCTCCGTGGTCGAGCACTAATTGGAACGGTATAATTATTTAATGTAAGAAAGAGAACTGTTGATGGCTGTTTATTCACACACGGTTTATTTAAATAACATCTATTAATTACTGATACATACTCCAATTAAATGCTTTATATCACTGCACACTTGTGATATTAATGTAAGTTATTTTATACTGTGTTAGACTGTGACTGCGTTGTGCGTGTGGACCAATATCATTACAATAGTATTAAACGCTGGTAAATGTGGCACTTAAATAAGTGTTGTACGAAGCTATCCGTTATTTTTAAAAGACCTTTTTTCCAATCGCACCTCGTTAGCCCTTTGGGTTGAACTAAAATATTTATAATATTAAAATACCTTTAAATTAAATTTAATAGGTTTTACAAGGTAAACCGATGCTAACATAGTGCTTATATAATATATTACGCTAACGCTGTAGGAATGAGTAAGGTAGAATTTAGAAAAAAAAAATGTACCCGTATTTGTGTGAAGGAAGAGTGGGAAATCGTTTAGTTACTACAAACACCCTAAGTAAACTCGGTCGGAATTTGAATCTTAACCTCCCTGTCACCGGCAAACAGAAATAAATGAAATTAACATTTAAACCACATTATTGAGAGAGACAAAAAAATAGGGGGGAGGGTGGGAGATCTTGCTGAGGCTAAAACCCAGTATTTTAGTAAGTCAGAGTCGGACACACCAAACCGCTGTCGAAAAAACAGGAACTTTGTATGTTTGTGTTTACTCCCGTTGTAATTCCCAGACTGTATTGGTTATAAGAGGTTCTAGATCCTCAACATAATTAATATACACTACCTTTTAATACACTTGAGTGACGTAACTTCCTGGACATTTTTAATGAAGTATGTTTCACTGTTTAGAAATACTAGCTTCCTAAGTGAAAGTGTTTGAAAATGAATAAATACATTTTACTGAATTGCGCAATATATTAAACAGATTGCATTTATCTGCCCCGTGCTTTTATAAAGTTGCTACTTGAGTAGTTGAGAACGTAACCTTTCAATTAAACTATTATTATTATTATTATTACTATTAGCACCTCGTCTTACTACCCGCTCGGGTTGTACGCACTTACGCTAATGTGTAATGGTAGGGTGATTGTGAGATGAAATAGAGGATCTACAGTTTGACGTGGGATCCGAACCACGGTGAAGGCCTGGCATTCCACAAATTCCCAAGTTGTGATCAATACACATATTGTCAGAAATGAAGGAAGGGTTTGGCAATCAGATAAATCTGTGCTGGAACCGAGGATTGAACCCCGGACCTCCAACACAGAAATCCGGCATCTTACCCCTAGACCGCCAGGTCACTGACGTTCAATTACAAAATTATGAAAGGAAAAAAAAAGTTGTACTTTATACCAACCCAACAAAAATAAATTAAAATGTATAGCCTTTACCAATTATTTTATTCTTTTCAGACTGTGTTTTTGAGTGCATAAAGTATACTTTATACTTGACTCATATTTCATTACATCAATAAGAATCTCTAACCACCTTCATGTAAGACCGATTCAAAGATACCCCCCCACCTTCAACCCGCCCCAACCCCATAACTACCCGCATAGCACCGCGCCATTCTGTCTCTTTATTTAATTAGCATGTTCAACACAAGGGTTGTTAACGCAGGGATGGTTGCCACGCAACTGGAGGAGCCAGAAAACACAGATATATATTTTTTGAATAACTGGAGAAAATAAAACCCAGAGAAAACCCAGATAATTCCGTAAAAACTAAGCTAATAAAAGAGTCAAAAGGCTATGTATGTTATGTTTATTAATTTTAGTAGGAAATAAGGTTTTATTATATATATTGTGGTTCATATTGATATCTATCGAAAGTGACTGTTACAGATCACACGACTTGACGTATGAATATGATACATTTATTTAACAAACATGAGCTTTATAAAAACCATGATGTGGCTTATAATCGCGCCTTTCTATTATATTTAAGGTTATACGTTTACCCTGATTTTTGTTGGAAGAACAGTAGAGAAAATTCAAACATATTTGTTGTGGTCGACATTGATAAAATTTTACCATTTTATTAGTGTTATTTCATAGGTATTGATAATATCTATCAAAATTAACAGCTGTAGATCACATGGACTGTCGTATGAATATATTAAAATTGTTTTAGTAACTGTTCTTCCTACCAAAATCATAAAATAAATGTGGTATATTTAATGGCACTTCAACCCACACCCCGATCCTCCCGACTATTCCTCAGAAACTTTGAGCTGAATACATAACTCCATATCTCGGTCAAATTATCCTGTTCTAAACGATTTCTTCGCTTTTGAAACTTTTGGAAAACAAGATTTCATTATTCTATGGCACAATTAAATATAAAATGTCTATAGAAACGGAACTTCCTTCTGATAAAAAGAGAGGTAATTTTAAATTACTAACATGGTGGCTACACACAGGGAAAACTGAGAAAAACTGGAAAAATCAATGAATTTTTGATGTCAGGGATAGCAGGGAAATGTCATGGAATTGAATTCAAAATAAGTAAGTCACCTGCTTCGGTGGCCGTATTGTCTGAGGCGTCAGTCTGGCAATATACTAGATCGCCTATGACAGGGAGATCGGGGTTTGAATCTCGTTTGGGTGTACTAAGGTTCTTTTCCTCCTAAATCTTTTCCACTCTACATTCACGCAGATTCGGGGTCACTTCCTCTAAATTCAGCCTTCCTCATCCCTAACTAATTTGCGTAATTAGTACAATGTGTATAACCTGAACAGATAGGAAGACGCTGTGATAAAAAAAAATAGTCAGGGAATTTAAATATTCGATTAATTTTTCACTTAAATATTTTGACAAAAGGGAGAAATTTTGTTTGTTTGGTTGGATATGACTATTTTTTACCACAGGTCACAAATAATATCCAAAACAGTTGATGGAAAAATAACTTAAAAATTTGTTAGTAGCCATTAGGGTTGTTTCGGCCAATAATGTGATCCTTGTATTAAACGTTAACATTGCCATTCAACAAGAAAAAATACTAAAAGGTTAATTTGTTATTTTTTTGAAAATTTGGTCCAGAAAACCTGGAAAATTCAGGGAATTTTATAGTAAAAGTCTTGTAGCCACCCTGAATAAATAGTTGCGATTCTGTTAGCGTCCTTAAATTAAGTGTATTTGGGTGAAAAGGGCGGTGTGGGCAGAATCCATCTTACGTAAGGTTATGTTTATCAATGTTTATAGCGAGACAAAAGCTAAAAAAAAAAATTGTCAAAAAACAAATACATCGTACCTATTAGATACAAAAGTCCACTTGAATTTAATTTAATCATGATGTGTTTTTTGAACGTCTTAAATTGGTAACATTTGACTACTAAGCAAGATGTTAAAGGATTAATATATAATTAGTTAAGATGTTTCTGAAGTTACGTGTTTTTACACCTAGCTTAGATTAATTCTATTTAGACTGTCGTAAGTAAAATGCACCGTTTAAAATTTATGCTACAGCTCATATTTCTTCTCAATTATTTCTTCTCTGTCTAACCTTTTCGTTTGAACTCGATACTTTGCCTAATGTTGATGACACGTGTATGAACATACACATCCAGTCGGTGATTTTAGTGCTAGATTTAAAACAATAGTAAGTAGTTAAACCAATTTCATAGGTAATCAAACAAAATAACAAGGACCTTCATGTTCTTATCTTGTAAGTTTATGTTGTAGCTTATAAAATCTGAACTAGTTTTTACTTTTACCTAATTCAGAACTAATATCACAATCTTCAAGGCACTTAAGCTGTAAAGTGACACTGTCAACAGGTATATTTATATTTCGTTCTTCTTTCCCCTGTCTTAAAGTATTTCTTTAATAAACAAAATATACTTCTGTATTGATTAGGTTTTTTTCTGATCTATATATCGCTCTGATTTGACGTACACGTTTTTAAATTGATAATAGTTGATTTTTATTTTTTAATGATTTGTCAAGCCATGAGTATTGTGATGACAAGGTTTATGAATGATATGAAAGTTTTACTATCATTCTTGTTTTCGCTACACTTTTAATTAGTATAAGCTTTTATTGCTCAACTCTAATGCAATTTTAATGCTATTATAAGTAACTTGAAGAAACGAAACACTCCGCATCGTACTTTACCTATATTTCCAGTACGACTGTTGGTGCATTTCTTTAAAATTAACCCTCTTTGTCATATTTTAAAATATGTTCATCCACACAATCGTTCACGTGGTTTACGGCATCAAGCTCGCAATTTACTTGATTGTCAGTGATGGTAAGGTCGAGATTTAAATTGCTGCTTGCTGCAGAGGGTCTTATTTTTCAAATATATATAACATCAGGTTTCCCGTCGTATTTACAAGCAAATGGAGACATACAATTCATCTAAACACCCTTCTCATCCCTTTCCCTTAAATCATGTTGTCAAATAATCCCAAAAACAATCAAGCCTACATTTTTTAGTTTCTTGTGTATAGGTTATAAGAACATATTTTCGAACGGCTGATAAGTCGGACTTGGGATATTATACCGTGAATTAATGGTAGCCACATTCGCATTAAAAAAATTGAAAACAGTTCTTTGAACCGAAAAAGTGTTTCGAGTCATCTCTTCTTTCCCTTTGGTTTTCCAAACCCATGCAATCTTCCTTCCAGCTTATTTCCAAACAGCCCTCAATCGGTTTTCTTATATAATAGACCAGGTTTCAAGTTAATTGTTTTGCTAAACTCACTTATTTTAAAACTATTTTGAATACTTTAAAAACTTGTAATGGGGTATCATTCGGTAATACTAAACTCACCTTTGCATAGCTTTAATTTTAGGGAGATTTATCACATCTCCAATTTTCCTCTGAGATGAGCATTTAAAACAAACACACAGGTGTGTAAAGTCAGTGTGTGTGTGTGTGTGTGTGTGTGTGTGGAGGGTGGGGGGGGGGGAGGCGGGTCACGTGTTTATCTCACTCAATATTCATTTTTTGGAATAAGCCCCCAACAATCTTGTTACTTTCTCGCTATCTTACAGGTAGAGAAAGTATTGTGATCGTCAAAAAAATCAAACTCAAGATTTTGATGAATCTTGACGTTTCATGACCCCCCGAATCCAAAAAATTGGTTTATGACTTTCCGTCCGTCTGTACCTCAAACTAGAGCCTAAACTATTTTAACGATCGTGCTAAAACTTGGTATCTAGGGTTTTAATAGGGTCGCCCCGAAGGGTTTTTGGAATTGGATATCTAACCCTAAACTTAAGGGTAGTTTACTGAAGGGCAAAATGAGAAAAAGTCGATTTTCTCAAAATCGGCTCTAACGATTTTGACTAAATTTCATTTCTAAACATTTATAAACCTGAAATGTTGATGGATGTCGACGTCTCAAGACCCTCCAAACCCTAAAAAGTAGTCTTTGCAAAGACGTATGTCTGTCTGTCTGCTTAAACTTAAAATTAAGAATAGTTTTTGATTAAAATTCTTATCTAGGTGTTGATTAAGATTATAAATAAACTGGCTATTCTCATTTTACCATGAAAATGACTTTGAAGGTACTTTACAGAAGCGGAAACTTCCGCATCTCCGCAACTATTTGAGATACTAAATAACTTATCATTGCATAATTGTAGTACTATTAAAAATAAAAAACTTTTATACGAAATATATTTTTATAAATTCAACAGTTTCTGAGATATTGTCAAATATATTAATACAACTTTGTGAGATTTAGTTGTAAAGAGATACTACTTAAGTTTTAACGCAATAATTATCCAATGTCATAGAGTAATTAAATATAAGTAAGTCTCTAAACGTTTATGTTTTTCTTTAAACCTCTTAGGAGAAATGTTTGTACAACAATGATATATCTCCTTCATTTTAGACTCTATAGTCAATATTTACATTTTTTATAGATCAAAATTTATAAATGAGAAATTTAATAGCAAAACGATGGTATGAAGATTTGCAACACCTAATAAAATATCGAAATTTTTTGCCGGAAGTTGAAATTTTAATACGAAGTGTTGAACCTTGTGGACCCATTTAAAACCGGGACTAAAAAAAGAGTTTTACATAAATATAGTACAATTTATTCCTGGGTTTGCTAGTGTATATTATTTCGTTTCAAATATATTACGAGTTTTGAGTAAATATCTCCATTTTCATACAATAGAGCGAGAAAGTCATTGTGGAGTTCCGTACCATTTATTATTATTATTATTATTATTATTATTATTATTATTATTAGCACCGCGTCTTGCGTGCCATTTATTGTTTTTTAACTATTTATGTTTTGGTCTTAGAGACACATGTCTTCCTATAATTTTAATAAATAATAAACATTTGTATTTACATTTATTAAATTTAATATTTAATATATAGGCATCTAATTTTTTTACATGTAGGCCTACCTTTATAAGTGAGACAGCGAAAATAGGTATTTGGGTTTGGGGGGTAGGGTGAGAGTGGGATTGAGTTTGTCGAATATAAACGTAAGCTGTATTATTTCTCCCCCACCCTCCACCCAGAGCCACCCAACCCCCTTCCGACCTTTCCCGTCATCTCGAGTAAACATTGCACGGGCCCTTCTGCCGGTGACATGTGCAGATTAATCTCGCACTATGGGAATAGACGTGTGGTTTTGTTTACCTACTCTTTTCTGCCCCGATAAACGTGAACAAGGGGGGAGGGGACTGTCATTACCGCTCGATTAGTTTTACTCTGCCGATACCAAGTCTGTGACCCTTTTCCCTCGCAATTTTTTTAACCATGTGAATCCATTAATTTTTTTTCTTTTTAAGCAGATGACTGAAGCTAATCCAGACTAGATTAAATTGTCGACTCTGTACACGTGCCCACCAATGCGGGTGCTAAGACACTTTCAAATACCAAGCTTGTGCTATTGTGACATTAGTATAACATATTATACAGGATGTACCGCGACGTAACGGGTATATCGGGATTCTATCCTGGCCGGGTTAGCTGAGGGTGTATCTTCCCTAAAGGGGCTTACACTTTTCTTCCAAGCAAATGCGGGTACTTATGAATTCAACCTTTCTAATCCTTAACACAATATTGTAATAAGTACATAAAACGATTAGTAAGATGCGGCGCTAAAATAACCTTCAAAATTAGAACTCGACTAAACTTTATTTGCAATTTTAAGGTCTCATGCAGTGCATAGTAGTGAATAACTTTTTAACCATGAGTATATCTGATGTAGCCTACAGTCCAATTTTAATAGAAAATGCCCTTAATAAACGTTAAAAAAATCTTTTTTGACCAAAATGATAGTACTTTACTTACTATTTTATTAATATTATCTTACTGGTATTAATAATATATATCGGAAGTGATAGTGGAAGATCACATGGCTTCGCGTATGAATACATGAAAGTAGATCTAACAACTTTTCTGTTAGGCAATACCCTTCCTATGAAAATTGGACTTAAGTAGGATTATAATAGAAAGAACCATATCTGAGAGTTTTAAAAGTTGAAGACATGTGATATGCACTATGTAGATATCATTATCTTTAGAATAATAACATTGTGTGTACTCGCGCACCGCGTTTTATTACGTGTTCGGGCTATCCGAATATTTACTCTAATGGGGTAAGGATGAGGAAGGTAAAATTTAGAGAAAATGTACTCTCATTTGTGAAGAAGAAAAGAGGGAAACGATTTAGGTATTAAAGTACCCTCAGTATGCAAGAGCGGGATTCGAATCACTTCGCCTTAGACCAGCGATTCTTAAACCGGTTGGGTGGGGGTGGGGGGCCGCTAAAGGTTTGGGGTGGGGGGGACCCCTGGAAAAAATAATTGAAAATATTATTTGGATTTTACTGAAGTCAATTATCTTATATTTTATGTTTTGAAAAAAAGAATTCTATGATCGTAAGCATGTAAGTACAGTAGAGACTCTATTTTCCGGAGTAATGGAGAAGGAGGGAAAGCACGGACAATATAAATCACGGATAATACGAATAATCCCCATCTGTTTACCACCGCCATTCAAAATTTGCTGCCCTTTGTTTATACTTATTTATGGGAAAAAGGATTTTCTACAGAGGGAAATTTTAAAACGAAGCAGTAAAATTCACTTTTGCATGCAAATAGCATTTAGTAAGACAATCGAAACCAGAATAGACAAATTAGTGGAAAGTGTTCAACAGCAGAGGTCCCATTGAATACAATTAGGTAAGTTAATTTTTTTTTTTCATTTGTTTGTTTTTATAATCAGTAAACAAAGCCACTATTTTAGAATACATCATAATTATTAATATATTCGTAAAAACTAGGGGGCTACGAGTAATAAAAGGTTAAGAACCATTGCCTTAGACCACGCGAACACCGAAGCTGGCACGGTTACTAATAATTAGTAAAATGTAAATGTTCGGTCGTTAATATATATTTATTTAGCACCGCGTCTTACTACCCGTTCGGGCTATGCGCTTTAAGTACTAATTACTTTAATGGATTAGGAATTGGGGAGGTTTAATTAGAGGAAGTGAACCCGCATTTGGGTGGAGGGAGAGTGGAAAACCATTTAGGGAAAACCACCCCCAGTTCACCCGACCGAGATTTAAACCTCGATCTCCCCGTCCTCAGCAGTCGAGCTCAACACGACAAGCGCGTTAGCCAACTACGCCACCGAGGCGGGTTTCGGTCGTTAATGAATATGTTTGTATTTTCTAAACCTTTATTTATACCAGAATCCTTTTGTAGTCTTGAAATGTCGGTTTTCTTTAATTCTCACTCTTATTATTATATAAATTCGTAAACTCAAATAATAATTATATAAAAAGCTAAATATTTGCATTCGTTGATAGAAAGTATTTAATACTTAGCATACAACTTTACATAGGCACTAGGGCCGTTGATATAACAAGAGAAGCTATTTACGGGAGGATCCTAACCACTCATATCATCAACATGCCTAACTCACACTTGTTTACCATTCGTACATATGTTGTTATTCTATGGAACTGACTGAAAGAGTTTACATGTTTGATCTTCGATAACTTCTCATGTGATAGGTTTGTTCGCCACTTCATATTTTCGACTAAGTGGCTTATAAAGACAAACTATCGAAAAACGGTATTTAAATTAGTAAAAATCACTATCATCGATCATTCCATCTTGATTGCAATAATTCATAATTTCGATAAACATTTGTTTATCTAGACGAGAGTAAAATATAGATAATATAATGAAATACTCGGTGTGTATTTAAGTTAAGACTTAGATAGAATGCTCTGGAAAAAACTTTAACAAAATATAGACAAATTGTAATTTAATGAATTAGACAGTTTCATGATTGGTAGATGTATCAAGTGACATTAAAATTAAAAAGGATTGATTATAATTTGCTTCCAATGAACAACAAATTGTCAAATATGAAAATCTTATATAGATTAATATAACATCATCAACATAACTAAAACAAGTTGACAAGTCTAAAATACAAGTATTACTTGTTAAAAATGTGTTACAAGACAAGGATAACATTAAGTAAGAACAAAACAAAGTTAAAGTTCAATTATGTTGTAAATAATTTTTTTCTAAAATTAGAATTTATAGGTTAACATATGCTATTTGAAATTTAAATAAAGTGATTATGAGTTCTTGATATAAAGATTTGAAGAAAATAATGAGTGAAACATAAACAAGGTTTTAAGTAAAATATTTTAGGTTAAAAAAATTATGAAATTATTTCTGTTGATGATGCTATATTAATCTATCTAAAATTTTCATATTTGACCTTTTGTGGTCATTAGAAGCAAACTATAATCAATCCTGTTTAATTTTAATTTCATTTAATACATCCTCCAATCCTGAAACTGTCTAATTCATTAAATCACAATTTTTCTATATTTTGTTATAGTTTTTTCCAGAGAATTCTATCTAAGTCTTAACTTTAGTTATTACTACTCCGTATTTTAAATTACTTTAGAATGTTTTCGAAAATGTTACTCGGTGTGTGTTCCAAATAAGCTCAGTGGATCGCTCAACACCTATTCGACTTTGGGTCTGACATTAGAATATTCTCGCTCGCAATAGATTGGGTTGACACTGACCCGGATCGGTGGGCATGGAAACTAAATGTCAGGCTCGTCTTGTTTGATTTACCGGCGATGGAGAGGCCAGATTGGAATCCCCTCTGGATGAATTGAGGGTGTTTTTCCTAATTGTTTCCCACTTTACATACAGATAAATGCGGTTGCAATTCCTCATTCCAAAGCCTTTGGTGTAAAGATAGTTATATTTGGGTTAAAACCGTACCTGATAGTTAAAAAACTTACTAAAACTTATTTCAATATGATGTAATAAATAGCTAAGCTATTATAGTTGATAATTAAGGTTATAGCCGCATCTAAATATCATATTATTTAAATAGAAAAATGACACCTGGACACAAGAATTTAACTCGGAACCTTTGAATTAGTATGCCTCTAACCACTGAGCTATCCAGGAACTGCCCCGTCCCCACAATCATTCTCCAATCATACTTTAAGGCAGTCTCTGTGATAGACTTGTGGAAATCATCGGCTACAATTGTGTGTGATCAATTAAGATCATGAGCTATCAGATAACGCAACCACCTTCGACTCGATAGTTGTCTTTTTTCTGCCAATAGTACAGTTACATTTTAATTTAATTTATATTAATAGTACGATTAAAATTAAATTAATTCAATCTAAATTAATATTACAATTAAAATTTAATTTAATTAATTTAAATAGTACAGTTAAAATTCAATTCAATTAATTTAAATTGTTCAGTTAAAATTCAATTAAATTGTAACTGTACTATTGGCAGCAAAAAGCCAACTACCGAGCCGAAGGTGGTTGCGTTATCTGATAGCTCATGATCTTAATTGATCACACACATTTGTAGCCGATGATTTCCACAAGTCTATCACAGAGACTGCCTTAAAGTATGATTGGAGAATGACCCAGGGTACGGGACTATCCCTGAATAGCTCAGTGGGTAGATCATTGGTGTACTGAACCAAAGGTTCCGGGATCGATTCCCGTGTCCAGGTATCCGTTTTCAACTTAATTGTTTAAATATATTTACCGCAAAAAAAAGTTTATATTTTCTAAAAGGTCTTTTCTCTCAGAATCCTACTATAAATACGAATATACTACACAGCGGTGACAGTCCAGCGCGATTCATAGAAATAAAGATGCGGTGCAAAAAAAGTGTCATTAGGAGGTGAAAACAACTTAAAGTGCGCCAAAACTGCGCTGAATACCGCTCTTCTCTAGGCAAACAGCTCTAGTGAGGCCGCTCGCACACGGAAGTAAAGTTTATAACACTCTTTTAGTTCTCTTCGGGCTGTTCTATCTAAAACAGTTTATTTACTCCAAGAAAGATCTAGAAATTTATTTTATTTATTTGAGGTATTTAACGTGCACTTTTTGTACCGAGTGATTATATCAGCACACGAGAATTTTTATGAGCGAGGACAAACGGGCCTACCAATTTTGCAGGAAAATGTATTTTTACACACGTTCCAGGATTCGTTTACATGACACAATTGATATAGGAGCGACGCTTTTCTTCCCTTCCGAAGGAAGCTATGCCACGGATTTTTATCGATCAAGAAAAAGTCGTCGAACCCGGCTGGGTTTGAACCCACGAACATCGGGTCCTGAGGTGAACGCTTTATACCCTAATATCCGCGAGGTCGACATCTGAGAGAGAGTTTCTTTTGTTGTAGCTTTTCTTATGCCCGTGTTTTACAGGGCTCATAACTGGATATAATTATAAACAGTTGCCGACAGTGAATGTAGAGTTTTCAATTCAGTCTTCTCTACTTAAAATATATGTGATCAAAAAATCAAAACATTGACGACATAAGGTCCATTGAGGTAGCTGGGAACAGCCAAGTTAAAAGCTCAATGGTAAATTGTTTTTTCTAAAGTCTAAATGTTCGGACCGGTACGAGATAATTTCTTTTTATATAATTACAATATGAATACTTTATTTCTACGCGTCTTAATTACCCTACCATTACTCCCAGGGGAGTTAATAGAAAACCATTTGATTCCCGACCTGGTGTACTGAGGCAATTATTTCCTCGGTGATTGCCCGCTCTCCCTCCAAGCAAATAGTTCCCTTTCATACAAATTCGAGCTTCCTCCTCTCGACCTCATCAGCATAGTTAAAATGTATATAACCAAGTTGGATATTAGGAAGTAATGGGGATAAAAAGGTGATGTTGGGGGTTTAACCATTCTAACAAACAAATACTAAAATTTAATATGGTCCATGAATGTCTTAATAAGGAGATTGTATGGAGTTATATTAAAATACAGTGTGCTAGTAATTTTCTTTTCAAGAAAACCTCCTAATTTTTTTTTATCCTGACGTTCTCGTGCCAGTTTAATGTATATCTTTTAGTCGTGTTAATTGCTTGAAAAAAAATCAGTGATAAGTACGTTGTTAGCGTGTTTGCTTGTCTAGGCGTTAATAGGAAGGAGTGCACTGATAATTATGATATCTTGTAATGACTGGCACTGTCTTCCTTATATTGGAACCCCATCACATAGTATTACAATCCTAGTGTTGACGTTAGAATCTTTAACGACACAAGTCACAAGGAGTGAAACGGGTGAGAATACTGTTTTTATTGTAAAAGAGGAAATTATTATTATTATTATTATTATTATTATTATTATTATTATTATTAGCACCGCGTCTTACTACCTGTTCGAGTTACACGCACTTACGCTAATGTGTAATGGTAGGGTGATTGTGAAATGAAATGGAGGACCTACAGTTTAATGTGGAATCCGAACCACGGTGGAGGCTTGGCATTCCCCACATTCACATGTTATGATTAATACACGTCTTGTCAGAGGCGAAGGAAGGGTTTGGTAATCAGATAAATCTGTAACGGAACCGAGGATTGAACCCCGGACCCCAGCATAGAAGTTCGACACCTTACTCCTAGACCAAAAAAGAGAATAACTGTTGGTGTGCGTTTTACTGCCCGTTCGGACTATCTGCATACAGTCAACTCTCGATTCTACGACCCCGGGAATAGCGTCCCTCTCGAAGTAACGACCCTTTTTTGGGGAACCGTGAAAAATGTGGGAAAAAAGGTTGAAAAGTTTAAGGAAATCGACTGTAAAATGTGTTTGTTGCATTTATTTAGGTCGCTGCGTTGCAATTATCTTTCTGTATTACTAGTAACTGGGGTGGGTCAGGTATAAAAAAAGACACCACCTCATCAATGCCAGCCAATATCACTTGACTCTGTCCACCCCCTCCCCCAAGCAAGACAATGTTTCCCCGCGCGCGACTGCCGCTACATCACGCGTCAGGCTTGCTTTTGCCATTGTTATTTCGATTCTCGATTTGGTTACTATTTTGGTTTGATTTTGTGAACAATTTTTGACGACCCATGCTATTGTTTAACATTGTTATTTTGATTTGGTTACGTTTTTGGTTGGCTTTTGTGAACGATTTTTGATGACCCACGCTATTTTTTTTTATTTGATACGAACTTATAATTTTGACGAAATTAGTGAAAGGAGTACCTTCTTCAAGAAATAGGTAGGTTTTATTTTATTTACTTTTTCACGTATTGTCTAAAAAATGCAATTTTTTCGTATGAAGGTCAGGGGTGGAACAAAATCTGTTAAAATTCCAATAACGACCCCTTCGAAATAACGACCCTTTTCCAGGGAACCGTGAAAGGTCGTAGAATCGAGAGTTGACTGTATTATTTACACTAAGGTAGGGATGAATAAGATATAATTAATAGGACCAACTGTTAACCATTTCGGTCGCCGCATGGTCTAAGGCGCTGCTCTCGCAGTAGACTAGACTGCCGGTGATGGAAAGATCGAATCTAGGCCGGATTGTGTTTCCAAAAATTGTTTTCTACTCTACACGCAAATGTGGGTACACTTCTTATGAATATAACCTTCCACCCCAAATCCACCAGCGTAATTAGTACATAAGCGTATAACTCTAACGGGTAATAAGACATAATGTTTTAAAAAAAAGGAAACGAAACCCTATGTGCGTGTAAGAGCAATGGCCAGTGGGAAACCATATAGAAAAAACACCCGCACTACACCCAACTGGTATTCGACCCCAGAGAATATCGAAAGCGCACTAAGATATGGATCAAAGCGCATAGGGGAAAAACAACTATTTCATAACGTAAACATGACAAACATGTATTGTAAACAACCTCCTTACTCTTAACAATGATTACAATAAAATAATATAACTACAGGACCAGATTGGGTTAGGTTAAATTGGGTTGGTTAGGATTCAAACATAATACAAATCAAATAGAAATATATATTCGTTGTTCGTGAAGGAACTAAAAAGTGGTATTTCCATATTGGGCTCAAACTACAAACAATGGCGTACTTTTGATGCATCTACATTACGCCCTTTTTATATAGGGCCTATTCACTTTAATATAAAACTATTATTTTAGTAGAATGTTACCATTTTTGACAAAATAGACATTGTTTTATATTTTTTAAAGAGTCATTCTTACCAAAGTCCTATTATAACATAAACATCGTTACCTGTATACTCTCTTATAAGATATACCGCTTCACACTTGGCAGCGTTGGTCTATCAATCCATCGCAACCGTATAGCGACCTCTTTACGACAGTGTGCGGTATCATGCTTGGCTAACTCATAAGACCATTGACCGGATGCACTGGCGGTGTTGTTTTCCACTATAGGTTCTTTATTAGGAGTGGGTTATTATTGACTTGCCCTGACTTGGGTCAATTGCAAATACAACACCCCATACCATCTATTTATCATATAAGATATATATTCATTTGATACGAGAAGGCTGGGGTACGAATCTCTTCTATTTGCACTGAGAGTTGATTTTTCACTCTCTCTACATGCTAGCTAAGGCACATTTTTTCTTTAACTACTCTCCTTACCGCTAGCTTTTTAATTAAGTAGTCTTTCGGTTGAACCTACAGTAAAATAATTCTCAGGTGTTAGTTTTGGTACTGCTGGGGTTTAAAATCTAGATCCTTAGTTTAGTAGGTACCTAGAACTGAATCGGTTAGCCGGTTAGCACGTAGTTTAAGGAGTCAATTTTCTCTGGTCTGATTTTCCGGAGATAGGGAGGTTGAGGTTCGTAACCCGGTCAGGCGTAGATTATTGAGGGTATTTTCTCGTTAATGTTTTTCCCACGCTCCCTTTAAGCAATCCAGATAGCTTGGAGGGGTAGTAAGATGTGTTACATAAACCCTCACATAAATTCTTGATCAAGATACTATTTATCACTTAACAGTGTGGTTCTCCATGCAGATGCCGTTGTAGGTTTATAACAATTATTGTTCAGGGCTGTGTATGGCTAAGATGCGAACACGGATACGGCAGGTGTGGTTATTGTCTGAGCCGGTGTCTGATGTGTGCTACATATTTCTGGGTGTTGGTAGTATTCATATCCCCTCGGAGAACTTTCACGCACTTGCTCATCATGGAACATTTCACCTTCTAAAGGCGTTCACTTTTACTGTCCCCCTGGCTCAGCCGTCTGATGTTTAGCAAGTTTATTTGCTCTTGATTGATTTTGTTTATTTTACTTGCACTTTAAACCAGCGGGACTTAAAATAACTTAACCCAGAAGAATCACACACACATACATAAGGAGACAAGTAAAGTGGAAATCATGGGAAATAAGTTTGTGAGGAGCATGGTAGCTGTCACGAGGGGAAACAGGATTAGGAATGAAGCTATTCGGGCAAGAGTAAAGTTATAATAGAATGATTGTCGCAGAAATAACTGTACATGATAGTCACTAAAGTTACTGAACCAATTGTAATATATTCGTACATCAAGTCATGTGATCTGCAGCTGTCGCTTTCGATAGCTATTATAAATACCTGTAAAATAACACAAATAATATAGTGAAATGTTATCACTTTTGGCCGCAAAGAAATATGTTTGAATTTTCTAAACTGATTATTTCAACCAAAATCAAGATAAAGGGGCCTATAGGGAGTACATGAATTAGTAGAGGAAGCAAGACTGAGATGGTATGGGCATGTAATGAAAATGGAAAAGGAAATAAATATGGAGATGAAGTATGTAGGGAAAACGCCACAAGAGAGACCAAAAAAGAGATGGGAGGAGCAGATAACAGCAACTGTGCGAGTGAAAGGTTGGAAACAAATATAGGAGGAAGAATGCTGGAAGAAAGGAGGAAGAGGGAGCCATTTTACTAAGCCTACCCGACCACAGGTTGGGAACAGTTGATGATGATGATTGGGATTTTGGTGGAAAACAATCTTTATAAAATACATTTTTGTGATCAATATTTTTTTAGCAGCGCGTCTTAGTTCCCGTTCGGGTTATATGCTTATTAATTAATTACGCTAATGGCTTACGGATGAGTAGGGTTATATTAATAGGATGTGTAACAGCATTTGCTTCAAGGGGAGTGTAAAACATCTAGGAAAAACCACTCACTATACCCGACCGAGATTCGAACCTCGATCTCCCCGTTATTTGCAGTCTAATCAACTGCGAGAGTAGCGCGTTAGACCATGCGGCCACCAAAGTGGGTGCGGTTAATATTAATAATATTTTACTATTATTAGTGTTATTTTATAACTATTGATAGTATCTATCAAACGTAACAACTGCAGCTAGCATGACTTGATGTATGAACACATTAATGTAACTCTAGTAAATTAAACCACTAATATAAAATAATTTATTTGAGCTTTCAATAAAATATAAAAACATCAATCGAGTAGTCCCTACTTATTTATATGTATAACATAATAGGCGCATGTTTATGCGGCCCTGAAGTCTTTTAACCAAGGCTATCAAATCGGTAATCAAGGGCCTGGATATCTAGACTTCTTTTTAAAAATTAGCTAATAGCCAAAATTTATAAATTAAAAAATATACCTTTTTACTATGTTACGCGCTTATACCATTATTCAGTAAAATTAAGGAAAGTTTGATTATATTTGCCGGTTGGTGGTTTTTACACCCGCGCCCCATTACCGTTATTTACCCGGACCCTGCGAACGTTTGAGTTTTAAAAAGGTGCCTTATACCCCGGTTTAACACTGTTCCCCTAGCTTGAATCAGCTCACGTTTCGTGGATGTGAGTGTACAATGAATGAGTCGGAAATGCAACTTCATCACGCGCCCTTGAGACTTGTAACCAGTCTACAAGTTATTTACGATACCTGATCTGTGGCGATGGGCTACCTACCCGCTAGACATCCCGCGTATTCGTACGTCAAGTCGTATGATCTGCAGCTGTCACTTTTGATAGATAATTTCAACACCCATAAAATAACACTAATAATATAGTAAAATGCTATCAATTTTGAACACAAAAATTGTATTTTCAAAAATACCCTTTGGGAAAATTGGAATATAGCATGTATTTGGGATAATCCATAAACCACGTGATGCTTGTCGCGAGAGGGGGGGAGGGTCGCTCTAACTATGATGTTAAGTGGGGGAAGGGGGGAGTATGGGTACTTCACACATCACAGTGTTACGTAAGACAGATTTGATACTTAAATTCTAATGTAGAAAAAATAATATTGTGTGTTTTTTAAGCTATCTAACGTGCACTTTTTAAACTGACTGATAATATCAGCACACGAGAATTTCTCTGTGTGATAGTGAAAGGGCCGACCTATTTTTCTGGTAAAGGTATTTTCACATACCACAATCGACTTGGGACCGACGGCTTTACTTCCCCTCTGAATGAAGTGCTACGAATTTTTATCGTCTAATAAAACCCCGTCGAGCCTGGTTGGGTTTGAACCCACGAACATCGGGTCCTGAAGCGGGCACTTTACCCTAAAACCATCTAGGTCGACAATATTAATGTTAAAACATAAAATTAATAACGTATTAATACAAAATTATTTATATTCGGGATTTAAAATATATTCAGAGTGGAACTAAATCCGAGTCCCTCTTTTAGTGTCACAAAAGATTTCCTATTAAATACTGACATTCATTCTTGATGTGAAAAGATCCCTAACACAGGTTAGAAAAAAAAGAGTTATGTGGTTTATGGATTACCCCTTTTCAGGGTCATTTTATTCCCTCCTCCTGTTTCGCGTTTTGCATCCATCTGGACCATCCCCCAGCCAAGTCTTATGCATATTTCACAATTTATTTATTTTTAAAAGAGAAAAATCTCGCTAATTAGAATATATATATATAATATATCGATTTTAAATACCGGGTTGATCCCAAACCGTGCTAATATTAATTATTATGGCTCAGGTGTTTGACGTGTTTTTCTTCTTCTTTTCCAGGTGAGTGTTGCAAGCTGTGCTGATGATGGGGATTACAATTGCTCATGTTGGCCCCACGTCACAACAGGTAGTACACGTATGTGCATACACGTTTGAATAATTACTTATAGAGTAGGTTGTTTCGGAGTTAAATAAAATATCAGCCTTCCTCCCTTTTAAGGCATGTTAATGTTCAGGTGTTTGCATTTATCCTTACTGCCATTGATGAAAAGGTCGAGCGAGAATACTGGCAAGGAGCGCTGATAGTGGTTTTCAAAATTTAATGGTTTGTACCACCTCTCTCCGTGCTAATTTGGGTAAATTCCCTCAAAGTTACCTCCTTTGGTTCAGTTGTCAATGACCCTCAAGTTTAACTTATTATTTAATCAATTTTATCTGGGTTTTTTTTCCCACCCTATCTATTTCAATCTTGAAATCGAGCCGAACATTTTATTAATCAAAACATAAGTAAACCTTTTTTTGGCTTATTTATTTGGTACAATATTGTATAATACCAACGCAAGCTAAGTTTGATAGAACTATACTTTACTTTACATTCATTACTGGGGCCTAGGTCAATTTTATATTCTAACGATATACTCTTCACTGCCGGCCTGCTAGGCCTGTCGTAACTTCGTATGCCTTATAATCTAACTTAGGACTAGAACTGGCACAACATCCAATCTCTTGCCGTTTAATTTATTAATGTGCAAGGGTAAACTCACGTTTAACCAAACATAAATTCTTCAACCATGTGAGTAACGGAACCCGGGACCCTCACCTCAGTAGACAGACACGCTACCGACTGAGCTAAGGTGTCTTAATTGATAAAACTATACTCCCAGCCATAACATCACCCCACGACTGGTGGGTGTTTGAACATGTATCTTACCACTTTATAAATCAAAAGGTGAAAACAATTAAAATGCCGTCTAGAAAAACATCGTAAAATACTTTTTAAATAAATGAGACATGCATCAGTGGTCACGTGGGCTAAGGTATCAATCTAGTCTGGTTTGGTTTGCCGGTGATGGGGCCAACTATCGACCTGACGGAATTACAATGGTTATTTATAAATTATTCACTCATTCTTTAAGAAAATGTGTGTACAATCGTTTTAATTCTACCTTCTTCATCCCTACCCGAATAGTTTAAAAAGAGTACCTTGTAAAGTACTGCGCGCGCGCGTACTACACACACACACACACACACACACACACACACACAATAAAGATAAGATAAGTGCTTAAATTGCAAATGATTCTCAACTTTTGATATATTAATTGCTGTAACTTATATAATGTTCCGCAAGTTTACCGTATAGCTCTTCATGGCCAATTGAACTTAGATGCACACTACGACATAAAGCACTCGCCTGCTTGTTCTATTCTACTCACGTCCTCGATTGGTTTGTTCGCCGTCTTGTCGGCACTTTGGCAGCGCGATCCTGATCAGCTCCAAAGATTTATACCTTCCTACCTTTAACTTGTGCACACTTTAGATACATTTCCAGCCGAGATCTTGCGACACTTCCTATAGGCCTACTTGCCTAACCAATAGGCTTGGAAAGAGTTGTTAATGGCGATATTATTTTGATTGTTTCATATTGGGCTAGTATAGTAATGGGCCTATATTGATTGGTTTTCAGGCAATTATTGAAATATGATACCTACCAATTATATTGAATCCCGAACCCCTTGTTTCTTTATATAATTTCCCTGTGATCCACGTATTTTTTTTACTGCCGCGTCTGACTACCCGTTCGAACTATATGCAAATATATTAATTACACTAATGTGTTATGGAGGACTTAGGGTGAATTTAGAGAACGTGTATCCGCATTTTTGAAGAAGGAGAATGTAAAACCATTTAGGAATAAAACTCGGTACACTCGACCGGGACTCGAACACCGATCTTCCGTTCATCAGCATTCTAGTCTATTGCGATAGTGATACCTTAGACCATGCTTCCACTGAAGTTGTTCTCCACGTATTACTACCCCTTTATTCACACTAATAGGTTAGGAATTATAAAAGTCTAATTTGGAGGGAGTGTGCCGTCATTTGCATATAGGTATAGTGAGAAACTGTTTAAGAAAAACTACATTAGTTCACCTAATCAGGTTTCGAACCCTAAGCTTACAGACAAAGCAAACTACACAAGACAAGATGATTTTTTTTTTTAATATATTAAATATATTATTTATGGGAATCTGTATATCTTTGTGACACACCTCGGTGGCGTAGTTGTATAAACGCGCTTGTCGTGTTAAGCTCGACTGCTGAGGACGGGGAGATCGAGGTTCGAATCTCGGTCGGGTGAACTGGGGGTGATTTTTCCTAAATGGTTTTCCACTCTCCCTCCACGCAAATGCGGGTTCACTTCCTCTAATTCAACCTTCCCAATTCCTAATCCATTAGAGTAATTAGTACTTAAAGCGTATAACCCGAACGGTTAGTAAGACGCGGTGCTAATTATTATTATTATTATTATTATATATCTTTGTGTGTCTTAAGGTATACTTATCTGTAGATTTGATATATTCGCCCTTTTGTTTGAGATTAATTTTACCGTGTTAGTAGACTGTTGATATAATTTAAGCGAAAAATGTATATTGGCCACGAAACATAATTTGCATAGCTCAACCTGTATAGCAGTGACGTAGTAAACCAAAATCCCCCAGTTCAGGGCATATTTTCAAACATTTCACTCGAATCCTTCTTTAAATCATCACTTGGGCTCTCCGACCAATATTTTAACACGTAAGTTACAACTTAGAAACGCCAACTATGGTGACAGCCTGTTCACTCTCCGTCTCGCCTCTTGTCCTCGCGGTGACGTCATATAACCGTAGCTGTAATGCCCAGACTGTAGTGGTGGCTGTGTCCCTGATACCCCATTTAAAGCGGCCTTGATTTCTTCATTGCAACTAACCATAGGTTCGCTGTTCCACTGCGTTTTGAACCCCAGGCGCTGATGCATGACTATTAGGAAGTCGAGGGTAGTTTTCACGCTTCATATTCCTCATCTTGGCCAGGGTTAGCGAACCAGTGCAGTGTCCGAAGTAGCACCAGATAAAATTATCTTCGCACGTGGTATTCACTGCTGTCTAAAGTTTTTTATAGCCCGGCCAAGTCTTGTGAAGTACTAGCTGTAAATAGAATGTTATTTATAAAACTTTCATTTTCAGAAGCATCTCCTAAACTGAGTTCCTAAAAACCTCTCTCAACCATAGTTTTTTATATCTTTGTATTTTATTAAAATGATTAATACTAACGAAGAAAGACTCCAATAGTCAATTTGAGATTCATTTACACAAATCTACCAGGGCTCTTTTACATGCCGCAATCGACATGAGACTGACGGTTTTACTCCTCCTACCAAGGAAGTTGTGTTACGAATGTGTATCGCTCAGTAAACATACTTTGACCTCGACTGGGTCCTGGTGTGAGTACTTTAACCCTAGATCATTGAGGTAGACTAAATATTAATACCATAAAATTCTAGCTGTGCTAAAGAGGAAAGAACATTAAGCATTTTGATGTCCCGCGTAACTGGTGTACCTCTAACTTAAAAAAAAATCTGAGGCATTTCAACCAAACCGTGTTACACACAGAGGGCGATTCCAATAACGTTTCGATTTATATTTTATCGTGTTCTTCCTGCCCTTGGAATCTCCAAAACTTTAAAATAAATATATATTTCTAGCAAGAAAATCTTATGCACTACATTTTTACTTAGTTTGATTTTTCCAAACAAAAGAGGGGCGGGGGGAAATTCCTAAATAAAACCAGGGGGAGAGGGTAGTGTAAAAAAATTCACTTGCAAAATAGTCATAAATAAAAGTTACACCAATGTAACCAGACCTTGAGAATATATCCCAAGTGTTTGGCATAGTTCTGACCCACCAGCACTTGGAGAATTAGATCAAGCGCGTAGTTATAGGCTGGAAGAACAATTTTAGAAAATTCAAACATATTTCTTTGCGGCCAACATTGATACCATTTTACTATATTATTTGTGTTATTTTATAGGTATTAATAATATTTATAAAAAGTGACAGCTTCAGATAGCATGACTTAGCGTATTATATTAAAATTAAATTACATTATTATTGTTTTAGTAGCTTTAGTAACTACCATAACCACCAGATAGTGTTCTTCATATTAAAATTAGGGTATACCAAGGGCTTGTTTCATAAAACTATTAAGTATACAATTTAAAAGGTACAAGTGAATGTTTTAAAATGGTATATATAAAGGTTTTCATAAGTAAATTATATTTTGATTTGTAAATTTTAGTGCACGCGAACAAAACATTTACAATTTAGCTATTTTTATTTACAAGATAACTGTTAATACGGCCATTTGCAGTAACAAAAATTACAGAAAATTTAAAATGCGTTTTTGGTGGTTTTACTTAAATATCAGTTAATAAAAAAATGAAGGAACATAAATACATTTTATTTGAATCTTTCTAAATTGAAGTTAAGAAATAAAATAATCTAATGAAAGGAGAAATATTATACTATCTTAGTTTTAATTATATTTTTATTGAAGTTCAACATTAATGTATTATATACTACATACTCCAATTAGTTTTGCATGAACTAAATGAGGCGTATTTTGATTTATGTTGTACAGCAATAATAACACTTGTCATAGTTGGGCATATTTTGTCTTACAAAAAGAGCACAACTCTGACTTAATCCAAACTGCTATCGTCAGTTTCTATGCACCAGCAGTCACGCGACCCGCCTCGGTGGCGTAGTTAGCTAACGCGCTAGTCGTGTTGAGCTCGACTGCCGAGGACGGGGAGATTGAGGTTCGAATCTCGGTTGGGTGAACTGGGGGG
>CABFOV010003183.1:32011-43472 GCA_902141375.1 Timema poppense | reverse complement strand
AAAAAAATGCAGTCACGCGTAAACATAATATTTGTGTTTGTTGGTAAATGGCATTATGCCTACTTTCAAAGCAACTATTTATGACAAAATCAGATGGGAGGGTAGGAGGGGGCGCAGCATATTTGATGGATATATAAACCCTGAGTTTTGGCCGTGTCGGGAGGGCAAGGACAGGAACGTCGGATTTAGGGGGTTAGTCTTCTAGGACTAGTCTTGAAGAACATTCCGGGTGCGGAGTCCCTGCATCACACATAGGAGATCCCCCCCGTCCCCCCAAACGTCTCAAGAATAGGTCAGCAAGTGGATTGTTGAATGCTAGGCGGGGAACTTTTCTCAAATAACTCTTTAAGTAAACGTGTTCACCTACATCACACTTGTGTATTCTAACTAGTTCCTACTCAATAAACTCACACAATTATTTAACGCTACCTAACCCAACCCACCGATATATTGACAGATTTGCTTATGTGGTAAGGTGGGTAGGGACAATATTATATTTTGTAATAGTTTTTAAATTTCCATTGAACTCATCCGAAACCGTTCGAACGTGGCCGTCTCCTAACCTCACTAATCACCGTTTTTACATCATTATCTTCATCAGAAGTTTGTAAATATAATATTTCACTTTACTAATGTTTAGACTTGTGATTTATTAATTAAAGTAGAATACTGGACTAATTATGTAAAACTTTGTTATTAAATTGCACTTGTGTGCTATGATTTAAAAAAATTCTTTTTATTTACAAGGTCTTGTTCGATACAAGTAGTTTTATGAAACCAAACTATAAACTTACTTAAATCACTTGTAAATTGTAACAATTCATTTGTAATTACAAGAGTTTACATGTAGCTTTATGAAACATAATTTTTCTAATTTCTTACAAGCTACAAGTATAATATTTTTTTTTATTGTAGACTTGTAGCTTTATGAAACTTGCCACAGGTCTTACGGAGAGTGCACGCTCTCATCTAAATCACTGTGGTCCCCCTAACCTCCACACCCCTGCAGGGGGGGGGGATTATGAACTTATATATCGATTATTCAAGGTGTTTTAGGATTAAACAACCATATTTTAGGATGTGTTAGGGGATCGAGAACTAACTCAAAATGTGCTTTAGAGATTAGCTCATTTTTGCTTCATTTTCGAGCAAACAGCAGAAAAAATCCAAACTAAATAAAACTATAGGTATAAAATAAAATGGAATATTTTATTTATTTTTTCCAAGTGATCCGGAGGCAGGCATTGCATGGCTGACTGACATTGCACATCTGTCGTTTCTTCGCACGCTTGCGCTATCCTTTGTTGTAGCCATTGAACTAACTTAAGTCAGCGATTAGTTGATGTTATAATTTCAACCTAAAGGAAATTTAATGGTGCAAATATTTTGGAAGCAACTTTTTAGTTTAATACTTAAATATTTATTTCGTGCTTTTAGCCAAATAATAACCTGGTTTTTCGATGAGTTTCGCATATCTCAAAGGATGTTTCAGACCGGATTCCTTCCAAACTAAGCAAAAGATCGGAACAAATGAAGATTCATCCTGATGATAATCTAATGCTGTCCAACTTTTATACCAAGGTGGTAATATTACTTACTATGCAGATAAACGTGTTTGTATTTACATGTTGCAGTTTGCTTGAAAAAGGAAGCGAAAACAAGCTAATCTCTAAAGGAAATTTTGAGCTATTTTACTATCCCCTACTACTTCTCAAAGTTTGGCTGCTTAATATAGCGACACTCTTTATAATGAGTGGAATATGGTCATCGATAGTAATAGGAATTTATTAAAATAGTAGAATAGTATGAGTGATAATCGGCGCCACTTAACTTACGTCAAGTCATTGATAAAAATAACTCACTTAAGTGACTTTGCTTCCAGCATCACACCATGCCCAATACCCTCAGCCATTGCGGTAAATCGAGAGGTTTAATCTTAGCTTGGTCACCCCTTGACATAATTGAGTAGATATGCCCATAAAATCTCATTGATTTTTGATCAGAAAGCATGGATGTTGAGTTTTCATGTCTCTTTAAAGATACAAAAAAACACGGTTTTTTATGTGCTTTGGATCTGGGCTATCCAAACATTTGCACTAATGGGCAATGATAATGAAAGTAGAATCTAGAGGAAGTCTACCTTGATTTGCGTGGATTGAAATGGGAAAACCACCTATAGTACATTCACCGGGATTCGAACACCGACATGCCTGTCACCATTAAGTCAGACCTGATGATATTGACACCTTAGCTCGCGTACCCACTGATGCGGATATTTAAAATCAATTGTATGTTCGCCAAGATGCATATCTTGTATGGGCAGTTTTCTCACCCTACCCGTCAAGTTAATTTATAAGACCGCGTGGTCTAAGGCGTTGGACTCGCAATGCTTGATTGCATCTGACGTAGGGGAAGGGGTCTTAGTCTTGGCCGGGCGCTCTGAGACTGATTTTCCCATTATTATTTTTAACACCGTGTCTTAACACCTTTTGGGGCTGTACGCATATGTACTAATTATGCTAATGAGCTAGGAATGAGGAATATTGAATTTATAGGAAGTGTATCAGCATTTGCACGGAGTGAGAGCATAAAACCATTTAGGAAAAACCACCCTCAATACACCCGACCGGGATTCAAATCCCGATCTCCCTATCATTGGCGTTTTCCCATACTCTCTCCACGCATATACGCGCGAATTTGTCTGATTCACTAATTAACAATAATTCTTATAAATGTCCTCCAACTTAACGTTGCAGAGAATAGGAGTGATAGAAACATAGAAAATGTGTGTTTATTCCCCGATGATTGTGTGTTCAGCAGTACATATGTTGTATGAGAGTGACGTCACATCCGCTCCAACGTAACTGGTAACTGGCCCTAGCCATTCAATGGAACATACCAGCTTAGTATGCATTTGAACAGTTTTAACACTGTGTTTAGGCCAATATTTACAACAACAAAAACTTTTCTACTACAACTTTAAATATAAGAACACACCAGGAAGAAGAATTTTTGACATTTATGAAAGTTAATAAAACTACTCTCATATATTCATACATTAAGTCATGCTGTCTGTAGCTGCCACTTTTGATAGATACTGTTAGTATCAATATCAATTAATTAATATTTATAATGTTAAATGATCGGCAGTAAAAAGGCGTGTTTGGGTTTTATAAAATGTATTTCCTTGCATTGTTCTTACTGTAGGCATATAAATATCCCCTATATTAGGCTGAGTTTGGCTTACTCTGAGGTTAATCGATTATTTGATGTCACGTGACTTGCATGGTATATTTAGTTGATTTGCACACACGTAGACAAGCATGAACGGGCGGCGTTGTCAGTTTTCGCAACAGAACCAGTCACGACATAGAGCGTGTCATTTGAAAGTTGATCATTGGCAGCTCTAGCACTGTTGAATGTGGATCTATCTTCAACACTACACTCTTAGCCGAGAGAACTTCTTCTGTCTGTACCAGCACTTTCTGATTGTGTACCTGAACTATATACCTTCATTACTCCACAGTAAGCCGATAGAAGTTCCTGGACACAGCTCTACAGAAAAGGGGGGAGAGGATTTCGGAAGCTCAACAACCTCCCTCTCCATGTACAATCCAAACTGACACTAAGACGCTGAAATTATTAAATCCTATATATTATTTCTGTTGTTAAAATCCCTTTTTACCAACTATTACAAAGCCTACTACAGCAATGAATAAGGTATCAGTGAATAGGATTTTTTTTTTACAAACTTCTGACATAGCACACTCAGTTTACGTTAAAACACATTGTTTAAAATTTAAGTTAAAAAAACTAACAATATATTTGTATCAATTACTGAAAATAAACCCTCTTTGCTATTTTGTGTATACAATTCGCTGATTATTTAATTTCAATAACCCAAAGGGTTTAATGGTTATTAATTAATTTCATATTTCTCCTAATTTTATAGGCATGTAATTTTGTAGCATATTATAAAATACACATATTAAAAAAAAAGGATCGTTAAAAATTTTCACCCAAATTAGCTAACAATCATGTTTTTCGCAACGGTGTGCATACCGACCTTGTCTTCGAATATAAACACAAACCATTCTCGTTTATCTATACGTTAAATCATGTAATCTACAACTTTTACTTTTCACATATAACAACACCATCTATGAAATATTATTAAGAAAGTTTCTATTTTCAAATGTTTCTTCCAGCTAGAATATGACTTTTAGATAATTTATACCTATTTAGCTCAATGGTGTTTTTTTTTAAATCTTGATTCTGCCTTATGGACTCTCGGACTAGTTGATTATCGCCCCAGCACAAGGATACTAAGAACCGAGACTAGGAAGCTTGAATGATAACAGTTCACTCCTTGCATGTTAAGTTCTCTCTTTGGATTTAAGAACGGTTTCATTCGTACAAGCTTTTTAGTCTCGGCCCTAAAACAAAACGATTTAAAAAAATGCTAGCAAAAAACTTATAGAAAATACACTTACGGTTGCGGTCAACGTTGATAACATTTTTTAATATAATTTGGATTATTTTTAGGTATTGATACTATCTATGAAAATAGTAACCATCAAAATAAGTGTCTAACTATAGGCTATACAGGTTAGGAGTGGTGGCAGCTGACAGCTAGCAAAGGCTACCAAATCTACTCTCGTGTATCAATTTGCCAAACCATATGGTAAATGGGATAAATGGAAGACCATGTTGAGCTGCTGTCACTTTTGGCAGTCAAAACTCCCACAGCAAACTATTTGTTTTAGTTTTTTTCTCTCTCTTTAAGTATTGTACATCATTTCAATACAAACTTATGAAAATAACTGTATGTCTTTATTTTGTGGAAATGGCGCATGTAGTTACTAAAAATACTTTTTAATCGAGAGCTTAAAAAAAAGCAGCCTTCTCTTCATAAATTAATATGGCGAACTAGGCGAAAAAAGGGTGGTTGCTGACTTAATACAAACGGTTTTCGGTTGTGTAAAATAAAAACGTTTCTTTATGTAATTTATAATTCATAATGGCCAGTTATAAACACATAAAAGTGTGATTATAATACTTTCTAATAATTTCTCGCACTTTAATGTATTTTGTCGTGACAACCACGAAACAAATCATAATGGTTCTATTTTTAAAAAATGTTTCAAGTAGCTACGAAAAAGTGATTTAATTATACAGTAATCCTTAGGAAAGTCTTATTAGAATGTTTACAAATACTTTTTATTGATAATATAGTATTACTAAGAAAATAATAGTTAATTCCACATAGGTTAACATTATTAGTGGCTTTCAAACAATGTTTTCATTAAAAATCTTCTGCAAGCTGTCTATATGTGACCCACAGTGCTTGTTCGGGGAAAACGCCTGCAATGTTTGTCTTATGTCTCGCGCCAAACATAGCTCTCTCACTGTTAGGCTAACTCTCATCTTGCAGGCGCTTCCTGGTTGCGTAAGTTGGTTCGCAAACATTTGTCTGGCGTAATAAATCAATGTATAATATCTTAGATTAATATGGACTCTATATAATTTTAGATCGATGACTGTACGTGCCATCAAGATAAAGATTTCAATTGAAATTTATTCATTCATTGATGGTTATACAAAACACGATATCACATCCATTTATTGTATTGAGTTTGAGCAGAGTAATTTCAAATACAAACCGTATATAATTTGACTTTATGATTTAATTAATATTTTATTATATTTATAAGTTATTTGTTAAGCTAATACCTTTTTAGACATATATATGGCCTGATTGCCATTTGACCCATACCGATATTAATAAACGATATTTGTAAACCTTTACCCCAATTCGATTGTGCAAGCTTATAAAAATAAATGACTTTTATCAGGTCATCAAGAAAGTAAGATTGATTTTATGGATTGTTTTAAATCTCGCAGTTTATTGACCCGGTGGTATTCATAGGCTCACCCCTTTTTTCCTCTCACTCTACTGGCCACATTGCAGTCATTGGCCATTAGTTGTCGGGATTTGTCTCCCATACACTGCCGTAATGTGTGAGGCAACTTAATAATAATGAAATAAGTCTTTACTAATAAAACATCTTTTAACAGAGGGATGCAGAGCTAAGTTCTTCTATTTAGCCTTTATTTTACAAATCTAATGTTTTGTATTAACGCGTTATTAAATACATTGCATTAGTTTATAAATACAAACAGATCTTCTTACGAATTGATGGATTTTGTTCAAACTTGATATTTAGATTTTATAGGAACTTATTTTTATTTTGACTCTGGCCCTAAAATTAAGGGTATTTTTCTAACGAGTGTTTTTTTTAATAACAAATTTTTCTAAAATTAATTTAACTATTGTGTATAAAATAAATATATAGGGAGTGGTTGAACTACCAAATAACACTGTATAGTTTATTTGGTTGATGGAGGAAAGTTCGTTTGAGGGTAGTTTACTGCCGACTGGCTTTAGAAAAAATTGAATAATTAAAAAAATTACTTTAGTGGTTAGTATTTTAGGTTTTTTACATTATGACTAATTATGTAAAAAATATAGTAGTTTACTGATCACTGATTTTTGCAAAATTTGATTTTTTTTTAAATAAATCTAAAACTTTTGTTTAAAATTGGTATCGGGAGACTATTTTACATGGTCATTAATAATGTAAACCTGCTTCGGTGGCCGCATTGTCTAAGCCGTCACTCTCGTGTTATACTAGAATGATGATGACAGGGAAATCGGCTTTTGAATCCCGGTCGGGTGTACTGAGGGTATTTTTTTCAAAAACAGTTTTCTACTCCTCCACGCAAATTTGGGTACATTTCCTCTAAATTCATCCTTCCTCATCCCTAACTCATTAGTGTGCATATAACCTGGATATCTAATAAGACGTGGTGCTAAAAATTATCTTTATTTTTCTAAACTATATTAAATTACTTTAAATTAAGGGTAGCTTACTTACGACAAATTACAAAAATTTTGACATTTTCGAAATTGGGCTTGAAGATTGAATTAAAAATGTGTATCTGGGAATAATTTTTCGTAATCAATAAGAATAAGTTTTTATTTCCACAGCTCGAAAATAAATTTAGGTTAGCTTATAAATAACTTATTTTGGAAAATTTGAAATATTCCCAAAATATTTGAACATTTTGTGTTAAAATTTATATGTAAAGAGTGTTTACTTTGTTTAAAAAGATGATGTGTTAGTTTTTCTGAGGAAAACTTATTCAAGGATAGCTTACTGAAAACCTATATTTGAAATTAATGTCTTCCAAGCTATAATACACAATAGCCTATAAGTAAGTTTGTGCGTATGTTTCGTAACATTTATTTTAAAATATAGTGTGATTCTGGTAGAAATAAACTCTATGAACACATCCTTTTTTTAATTAAACATTTATTTCAGTTTACTACATTATTAGTGAGCTTTTGGTGACGATACTCTATTTTATCATTATGGACAGCTGATGGATGGCCTAATGACTTGACAAATGAAAGTACTTTGGTCAATTTTGTAACTGTCAAATAAGTTTTTTCTATCTAAATCAGACCTAAATAATAAGTGTCACCAAACCTTTCCACTGTTGTCCGAGGTATATTAATTCGCAAGGTCGCTATCCGGACGGCTTCGTCAGTTTATTCTACTAGCTCACAGATAGCGCGCGCGTGCTGTTTCAGTCACATTTTGTTAAATATTATTATGCTCTTATCTACCCTAAGGACAACGGCCCACGAAACGGACACGACCTCAGATACACTTAGGAATGTTTACACGGGAGTCTGTATCATTTACCTATGACATCGTTTATCGTTTCAACTTGCTTATTTGGTGTGCTTAATCATTATGTGTGTCGGGAAACCGATGAAAAGGGTGAATTTCAAACTTGCACTGGCATTTGCTTGTAGTGAGGATTTTTAAAAACATATTTTCAAATAGAGTTAATTATGTAACAATAAGAGAGGAAGCTATTCCCGATGTAGTTGTCAAATTGTTTGGTATTTATATGCGGGGCTAAAATGCTAATAAATCAGTATTACTAATAATATTATGCTAATAAACATTCATATCGTAAACACTACTATACTAAATATCTTCAACTTCTTAATGATAGTTTATTAAATTTATATGCAATATATTACGAACAGTTTTTATTATAGTTTATGCTTGGCAACATTGTGATATTAACTATTGTTAGAATGTGGGGAATGCCAGGCCTCCACCGTGGTTCGGATTCCACATTAAACTGTAGGTCCTCCATTTCATCTCACAATCACCCTACCATTACACATTAGCGTAAGTGCGTATAACCCGAACGGGTAGTAAGACGCGGTGCTAATAATAATAATAATTATTGTTAGGGGGTGTGGCACGAAGAGGGCTTTGGTAAGCTTTGGCGGAAAAGGATGGAGGAAGGTAGAAGATATTAGTATTAAAAAAATTATTCGAAAATAATTTACTACCTGACTTTAAAACGTTTACCCTACTAGACCTTCAGTAAGAACTAGTTCACGTACAAAGAACCATTATTATAGGTGAATTAAATGAGGGAGCCATGCGTGTACCTATAGCACACAGCTCAGCAGGTCACAGCTATGGGTATACCCGTGGCTCCTTTGTACGCAACTCTTTACTTGGGATTACTAGAAGAACACTTTTTAAAATCTCAGCCCACTAAACCCTCTGTATAGCTGCGTTACATTGATTACATTTCCATGATTTGGCTTCAGTCGGCAGCATCCTTGGACATCTTTCTAGATAATCTCAACAATTGAAGCCCGAGTCCCTTAAATTTCACCCACGACAAATCACATCATAGTCTCACCATCCTTGATGTGAATCTGTTACTTAAAAATAACTAAATTTGCACCACTGTACATGTAAAACCCACAAATAACTAACAATACCTCCACAACCACAACAGCCAACTTTCATACACATAAAGGTACAGTAGCCCCGTGGCTTATTTGGTGCTGACTTGACAGCTCACAGCTGACTTCTGACAGTCAACATTTAGATGTATACCTACATTTTGACTGTCAGAAGTGACAGCTGCTAAACACATGTTTTTGCAAATCATATGGTTCGGCGTAGGGATACATAATTTAGTCTGGTAACTTTTCAAAGCCGTCAGCTGTGAGCTGTCACTCAGCACCAAATAAGCCATGGAGCTACTTTATCTACCATTCAGACTTTCCGCCCGAGCCAAACGGATACGTTCAGAACCCGATGTAATAACTGAATATTGTGAACAACTCTCTCCACAGCTTTCCAAGGCAGAAGTTACCCCAAGCCTTTAAAAAAACTACTAAATCTTCAGAGCATTCTCCATAGACAGCATTGACGCTCCAAAAATTGTTGGAGACATCCCTCTCACAACACAATACCAGCCAGGTCCACACCTAATAAATACTATCCTTAAAACTGGCTACAAGTTCTTAACCAGCTTCACTCAGACCCAAAACCTTCTTAGTGCATCCCCTAGAGTCGCTTTCAAACGGCCGTCCAAGTTCCACAATATTCTAGTCCTCCCTAAACTTCATGACCACAAGAGAATCTGTGAAGAAAAAACCGATTACCAAAGGATCATACCCCAGCGGTGACCCTCATTGCAGCACATGTGGGATCCATCTACCAGCTACATCCTTCAACAGCAACGTTACTAAATTGGAATACAAAATCCCTGGTCATTAAAATTGCAAACCAAATAACTTGGTATATCAACTACAGTGCAAATCATGTGATGCAGAATATATAGGCCCTACTACAGGTTATCTCGGACAGCGAATGAACAATCATAATTTTAACACAAACCACAAAGACTTGGACAAGCATCTATGCTGGTACCCACAACCGGGACTTTTAAAACTGCCACACCACCAAAATATTAAGACCATTTCACAAACATAGCAACAGTTCTCAATTCAGACAGTGGGAACTAGCCCACTTTAAGGGTTACAATTCAGAGTCCGCGATACATATTTTAAACTTACGTTCATTAAGCTAAAACCTCTTTGACTTCAAAATCACCCGCATAACTGGGCACGGGGATTAGACTGTCAGCTCGTCTCATTTCTTTTTGGCCTGCAATGGAGATGTTGAAATTTGAATCCCGTTGGGGTGTACTATGGGCTATTTTTCCTAAAATGATTTCCTCGCCTCACTCAAATTAAGGTTCACTTCCTATACATTTTACCTTCTTCATAACCACCCCATTTGTGTAATTAGATGTGGATAACTTCTACGTGGGCACGGCGCAGAAAATAAAATCAGTATACTTTCCTTCTCTCGTTGTACAAAACATTGCTACGCGCCATCACTTATAAATACAGTCATCAAGCCACGCACTGTCCAGACGTGACACCTTGCAAAGGAACTCACCTCGTGGCAGCGTACTCGAGTCACACTTTCTTATCTTTTCACTTTTTCTTCACGCCCTGATTATTCCATTGCTGCGCTTGGTATTTCTTTGACAAACTCTTGATCCACAAGGTTAGGTTTCATTCCTCACCGTCAATACTGTGGCTAAATTACAGTTTTCATAAATGAAGGTTCTTTAGTAGAAATAAAAATGCTGTCATCATTGACAACATTTTACTATTTCATTAGTGTTATTGTATAGGTATCCATAATATCTATCAAAAGTGACATCTGCATGTCATGACTTGACGTAGGAACACGTTAAAGTATATTTTTAGCTAAACAATAATATCATGAGTCCACGACGATATAAAGGTGATAGTTATACAACCATTAGGCCTCGCAGGGTGAAATAATCCTAAACCAGCCAGTCATGCGCTATATAGCTGTCAGCTAAGGTCCTTTCTACGAACATTAGACTGTAGTTTGTCCACCACCCGCCCAGGGCTGTCTGCAACTTAAATGTAGAGATGGCATTTCTCCTGTTAGTATCTCATCGAAATACAGGCAAAGCGAACTTAGGCGATCACAATGGTCCTGGGGGCGTATTACAACTAAAAGCTATTTTATAAGTGTTTAAAAACTGACTATTATTTAAACATAAATAAGCTAATAATTATTTCTAAATAAAGAAATATCTATATATTCGATCTAATATTATTATTATTAGTTAATAATAATAATATTTAGCACCGCGTCTTACTACCCGTTTGGGTTATACGCTTTAAGTACTAGTTACCCTAATTGATTAGGAATTGGGAAGGTTGAATTAGAGGAAGTGAACCCGCATTTGTGTGGAGGGAGAGTGGAAAACCATTTAGGAAAAACCACCCCCAGTTCACCCAACCGAGATTCGAACCTCGATCTCCCCGTCCTCGGCAGTCGAGCTCAACACGACAAGCGCGTTAGCCAACTACGCCACCGAGGCGGGATATTATTAGTTGATTTACATTATTAACACTTTTATGATTTTATCGCGTTATTTGTCAACGAATCACTTTTATATTTTATTGAAATCTTCCGAAAATATTAAAAGAAAAGGAAGAAAGGATATTTTTGCATAC
>CABFOV010003183.1:9250-22517 GCA_902141375.1 Timema poppense | reverse complement strand
CTCGGCAAAGATTTATCTGATTATCAAACCCTTCCTTCACCTCTGACAAGACATCTTGTGAATGTGGGGAATGCCAGGCCTCCACCGTGGTTCGGATTCCACGTTAAACTGTAGGTCCTCCGTTTCATCTTACAATCACCCTACCATTACACATTAGCGTAAGTGCGTATAACCCGAACGGGTAGTAAGACGCGGTGCTAATAATAATAATAATAATAATAATAATAATAATAACTATACATTTTTATTTTCTGGTCTCACTTCCCGTCCGGGCTAGTTTAATTATACACTAGTGGGGTAAGAAGGAGGAAGTAATAATTGAGAGAGAGAGAGAGAAAAAGTAACTGCATTTTCATGGAGGGAGATCCATAAACCATTTAAGAAAAAACACCCTCAGAACACGCGACCAAGACCTGAATAAAGCAAAAACAGGGACTTATATTCTCTCTTTCACACACTTCCATAAAACGACTACAGCGCTTGGTTGTTGATTGTGATTCCCCGGTCTGCTGTAAACCTGATATGTTAATACTTTATTATTATAATCAAAGCCTTTATGAACACAGTCAACTTTCCAAAGAAAGGGCTTTATAGAAAATACATTTTTTTATATCTATCATTGATAACATTTTACTATTCTATTAGTGTTATTTAATAGATATTGATATATTATAGGTAGCAGCTGCAGATAACATGCATTTTATATATGAAAACTTGAAAGTAGATCTAGTATATTTTCTAGTTATCAGGAAGGGCTCTTCCTAGCAGGGCCGGCCTAAGGCGTGGGCGACGTGTGCAACCACATGCACCAAAAATTCAGGGGGGAGCCAAAATGGCCCAAAAATAAATATTTTTTGTTTTTATTGGGGAAAATATAAATATAATTAAAGAATTTTTAGAATCCTTATGAAAATTCAGGTTTCTATAGTTCTTGGAAGTGTAGTAGCCTATACTTTATATCTCACTGTATATTTGTATACTGCATACCTCACTCTATAGTAGAAAACAAGAGTCAACAAAAAAAATTTCACGTTTAAAAAAAACTAAACTTAAAGATGTTAAGGATGAAAACACAATACGTCATCGTCTGACTATTATAAAATACAGTAGTTTTTTTTTTTTTTGTTATTTAAAATAAATCGCCATTAAGGATATTTATACATAGGGTCTAGATTTAAAATGGTCAGGTATAGTATTCTATACAGATTTTTCCGATAGGGAGGGCGCAAAATGTGAGTTTTTTGCGTGCACTAAACTTTTGCCTTATACCGGCCTTACAGTTCCTATGATAACTGGACTGTATTTGTCCCACTCCTTAATGTTTTTGCATACCTCTGCGCCGATGGGCACGTGAGATGTAAATCTCAAGCTTTTTAACTGAGCTGCTGATGACTGGGAGGTTGGGGCTCGAATCCCGGTTGGATGTACTAAGTTTTTTCAAACTGTTTCCCACTCTCTTTCCACGAAAATGTGAATATATTTTTTTTAAAGTTTCACGTCCTCATCTCGACCTATGTCTGTAACCCATTAATATAAATAAATGATCGGACTATTTTCATCTCTACCTGCACTACAGTGAAAGGAATGAACACATTTTGAACATACTTGTTTGAGATTTCTAAAGCCCACGATTAAATGTGAGCTAAAAATCTGACCCAAGATAGTTAGTAATAACCTTGTTTGCTCGCAGTCTTACAGTTACCTTACCATTTTTAGGTTGCTTTGAGATAAACAGTAAATTGTTTGAGTGCAAGGCGCGTAATCTTTTATGTGCCTTACTGTAAAAAAATATATCGTTTGTGTCTATGGGAGTGACGACTCTTTGTGTTTGCCAGTTCTAGTCGATAAGATAGTTAATATAAACGATTAGGTTGTGTATTTCTTTATTTCTTCTTGGCAAAACACTGTAACCGAAGTGCCATTTAAATGTGGAATATTACGACAAAGTCTACGGATCTTGCGTTGCCATATTTTTCAAAGAGAAAAAAGGAATATTTCGGCGGTGGTTCTAAAAGGGTATTTTTTTAAACATGGGGTATTCTCAGCAATCTATTTGAAGTTTTTTTTTACGGCTTGAGGGTGGGAAGAATGTAATCGTTATAAATTTATCAATACAACTTTACGAAATAGGCTTTTATAATATAAATCTTACTTTTTTGAAACGCTAACTTTCATCCTGATTCATTTTTGAGGTTTCACATATTTTTACTAGTTCATCTCTCAATGCCGGTGTTGTCAAAAGAAAACTTTTTCCCGGAACCAAAGAAGCATTTTATGCTCCTAATCTTTTTAAAAAAATGGATAAAATTAAATATGTTTTAACGTTTTATTTGAACGAATTCTTCTTTAGGATTTTCGTGCTTGTCTTTCATGACGTTAATTTCAACGAAGTTCGGTAGAAGTTCTTTGTCTCTAAGAAGAGCACTGTTATTATTATGGAGGTGGAGACTTGATTCCAACTAAAGCACATACTCTTTTCTACACATCTTCTTGAAAAGTAACAAACGCAGGATTCTTTGAACCTTCATACACCCGACAGTACACGATCTTTGAGAAGAGTAGGCCCTGCACTTTACCCGCTTCATTGTCCGCATGGTCTAAGGCGCTAATCTTGCAGTAGACTAGACTGCCGATGATCGAAGTTCGAATCTCGGTCAGGTGTATTGAGAGTAGATTTTCCAAAATGGGTTTTAACTCTTCCTCCGCGCAAATGCGGGTACACTAACTCTAAATATAACCTTCATAACTAAAATCATTAGCGTAATTAGTACATAAGCGTATAACCCAAACAGGTATTAAGGCACGGTGGTTAAAAAAGTGTTTTTTTGGTAGGCTACATTCAACGTTTTTACATCTTAATCTGTCCTAGTAAGTTTTTGTACGTGCGCTTCACATCTTATTACCCAACCAGGGAGTCCGCATATTTACAGTAATATATTAAGGGGAAGATGGTATAGTTTCGAGAAAATGTGCCCGCATTTACGTGAAAAGGAGCGCTGTGGTGATAATTTAAGGAAAAAAACTCGTTAGTGCAATCAGCTTGGGATTTGAACCCAGAATTTCCCAGTCACTCGCAAACCAAACTAAACGAAAGTGACGCCCTACTCGGCACACCCACCGATGCGGGTGCAGAAGGGAATATAACCATTAGTAGGGGAGACTGGGGCTAGTTGAACGGGTTTACGTTGCAACAAAGCATTTTTCCAGAAAAGTATTGTGAAATAGAACGTGCAACTACGACAGATTATCGCTCTACTGTAGTAGTTGGTTCAACCAAGCAAGTGGGGACACACGTGAATAATTTATTCGTAGTTTACAGTTGATTTTCTGTTTTTGTGTATGCTCTATTTAAGTGTTATACGTCCGTAAAAAAAATTGCTAGGTCATCATTTTTATATTATATTCAATACCATTATTATCAGAGAATTCATTTTTTTGGCCTTTGTATGACACTGGAGTTTATCTGTACAAAATAAATGACGCCATTGTATAGTTTAGATGACAATATAACTGTTGTGGGAATAGTTGCAACGAGTGTTACAACTTACCCCGTAGACGTGAGAATATATATACGGAATTAGAAATAACTAATCTCTAGCACAAATAAATTCAAAAAAATAGAAGCCAGGTATAATAAATAAATCGGCAATTTATTTGTCATTTATGATTTTTAATGTACTGTATTTTTGTTTTGCTTTTTATCAAACCTATAGAACATATTATGTTTTTAAACCATTACATGGTGTAGGCTCATGTTTTTATATAATTATATATATCATAGGTTATATTTTATTAAAATCCACTCTATTCCGGTGACTTAGGCTATATAACCACACAGATCAAAACTAAATTAGTACGCATTTCAATTAAAAATAAGCATGCACATTTAAATTTGTTTTAATCTTATAGACACCCCAGAAAATGCCACATTAGAAGAAGAAGAAAAAATAGCTTAGCAAGGATAGAAACTTAAATTATATAAAAAAAAAAGCTATCAATGAATTCTTAAAAGAATTAAGAGAGTTAAAGCATAATCTAAAACTCTCGAAGAGGAATATAGCTTTTGAAGATGGTTCTTCAACAGATATTGCAGAACAAACGATATGTTTGACCATTAAGGAATATGGTGAGAAACTTAAAGAGTGGGTACAATGCAGGGTTTATAAATTATCTTTCCATTGGCTGGGTAAGAACAAAAAAAGTTTCACGTTCATCTACTGTTTATATGATGAATTTGATGAATATGACAATTTTAAACAACTTTTAAAACATGCCCCTTTAAAGGGGCAACTTGCAACTTATGCATTCTTTATTTAGAAATAATTTTTCAAAACTAAATCTAAACATACACTTTCCGAGTGTTTGAAAAGTGTATCAACATTTCCCAGTCTCCCCTATTCCTGATATTTCTCTTACTCTTGACTGGCGTATGGCGTATAAAATAGGTTTGCCAGATTGGAATGTTCCGTTAAATTCAGTACTATAGCTCGTTTAGCTGCTGTTATAATGTCTCTATTTTCGACATGGACAGAGCATTTATCATTGTGAAATTAGGCTGGTTCTAATTTACAAAGTGGTCAGTTAACTTTTAACTGTTAAGAGTCTGTTTACTATGTTTTTCCTAAGACAAACTTAGAATAACCAACTTATGTAATCTCCTTCGCACTCAAATGTACTACTTTGAAATTAACTTATTGGATTACATTTAATTTTTATGACGATTTTCCAAATCATAAGGCTTGATTAAAAAAATATTATTTTAAAATCAAATCTAAGTAAATAGTCCATCTATAAAATACTTTTAATATATTATGTTTTGTGTACACTTGTGCTAAATATTTGTACAAGCTTTCCAAATACAAACAATACAAATTGAGGAAACAGTTTTCATGATTTTTTTAGAGCCCGCCTTGCTGGCAGCTTGCAGCTCCACTAAAAACAAAAACTTTATTTTATCATACTTTTCTTCTTTCTTTGTTGTTTAATAAGCTTAGCCCTACTCGTTTTGATGTAGGCTACTGAAATTATTGTGACAATCAATTAAACAAAATCATATTTTTAAAATCGTACTTCGCTTCTTACTACCCTTCCGGGATAGCCACATGTTTTTATTCTATATGAGTAGGAATGATGAAGGTAGAATTTCAAGAAAATATAGCTGCATGTTCTTGAGGTGTGGGCGGGAAACTATTTAGAGGAAAAACACCCCTGCTGGGACTCAAAACCACGGCAAACCTTACTAAACGAGATTGGCACCTTTGTTCTCGTTTTCACCGGTGTGGGTTTGTTTTAAATAAACTTAAATTATGTAATGGTGTCTTTATTTTTCAAAGCAAGTTTATTATTGAATCTTGATTAAGAACTCTAGGCAGTGAATTATTGCTCGCTTTATTTTGTTTTTAATTTATTTTATATATACACACACACACGGTTAGAAACAAAAATATTTTAAAGAAACTTTATTTATCTGGCATTTCAAAACTGTACTAAAGTTTTTATTATTGGCCAACGCAGCATTCGCCATTTTTTTACATAGGTGTATAAGATCTTTCTTTTGCCAATGTTGGCCACTACGGTTGTATTGTACCCTACATTACTAGGTCATAGTGGAACCATGCAAGGTAAGCTTGCTACCTTTCAGGGCTAGTGAAGGATACATATAATTGTCTGACTAAAATACTGTTGCAGTTGTTTGTTTTTTATATGTTTTTTTAGCACCGCGTCTTTCTACCCGTTCGGGTTATACGCTATACTGCGATTGTTAATTTTGTATTCGGTGCTAGAACCGAAGACGCCCAGATCTAGGTTACTTATAAACATGCGGGTCTCCTCTTAGACCCGAAATGACTTTTTGATTTCTAGAAATTTCAAACACTGTGAATTATTCTGTCCTACATGACGCGATTTTTACCTCAATACAGTAGTAGGGAAACCGTCCCAGTTTATTCTCCGCTTCTCAGATCCGTGTTTTATTGCTGTCACGCTCATCTGGCGCCGCTATTTCGAGTGCTGCACCTCCCCTACCCCCTCACCCGTCCAGTGTTTTTCCAATACGCTGGTACTGACGATATCCAGACAAGATGACAGCCATTGAAACCAAGCATCTTTACCCGTACCATAATCTGAGGCAACAGGGAATTAGATTATCATATTTAGATACATCATTTTTTTTTTCTTGCCCGCTGGAACTTGAATTTTAAAGGCATGGATAAGCACTTGCTAGAACAAAGGCGCAGGTAAACCACATTTTAGAAGAGAAAAAAAAAATCAAATTCAATCCATTTGGTCAGAATCAAATACTTGCCCGTCCTCATGGTTAGAGTGATTGGCCGTAAGTCTTGTAGACCCTGGTTCCCCTGCGGGCGGAAGGTGACTAGCTACCCAACATGTCTGCACCCTGCAGTCTCGACTCGAGCCGCGCCCCAACGCTCGATCAGTCCGAAAGTTTTTCTACAGTAGCCCCATGGCTTCTTTGGTGCTGACTGACAACTGACGGCTTTGAAAAGTTACCGGACCAAATTATGTATCCCTTCGCCGAGCCGTATGATTTGCAAAAACATGTGTTTAGAGGCTGTCACTTCTGACAGTCAAAATTTAGGTATATACCTAAATGTTGACTGTCAGAAGTCAGCGATGAGCTGTCAGTCAGAACCAAAGAAGCTGTGGGGCTACTGTACCTCGAATTCCCCACACACTTTCTTCAACAGTGAATAATGGAAATCCTTTCACCCACCAATTTCAAGCTAATCGCCTCAGCTATACAATCGTAACAGTGTATATTTCACCTAATAAATATATTTTTATACCTATTCGGAAACATATTCCTTTGACATTAAATACTTAGGCTAATAAAATACGATTCCCAAAATTGGCTACTTTACCGTCAGAAAGTCAAGTTAGATGCCCGCCCGTCTGCTGGTGATGTGTACTATATGTCAAGAGGTTAGACATATTTTTAATTAACATACCTGACAAATTATTTGTTTTTTGAAATGGCTGATTGCACTTTCTATGAAAAACATACACGTGCGCAAATAGTTTATTTTTAACTTATTCGCGTCAACATTCGTGTTAGCGATAACGTGTTGAAATACTAATTTCGATACAACACTCAAGCTGTAGAGGATGTCGTAATATCATTTCTATAGACTTAGACAATTACAACTGTTCAAAGGAATAAAACTCTGACTGTTTACATCTATGTTTTCACCAGTAATCGATCCATTTTGTTTAATAGCGCACTGGTACGATTTTTACAGGTAAGTATGAAGTAGTTATTATTTTGGTTAAAGGACGCTTAGACACCAAAGCACTCATTAACGCCATAAATATTAACAAACTCTTAAGCTCGTTACACATGCACAAATTATTATACAAATTTTTATAGTATAATACATTATTGTACCTTGATATGGCATCGTATGAACACCAAAAAGTGTACAAGATTTGCTTTTTACAACCTATTGTGTGCAATACATCGTACATTGGGGGAATATAACACGTTTCATTTAGTCTTATTTTTTTATTTTTTTCTTAAGTTACAGCTTTTGGATTGCTAATAATAGAATCTCTTAGACTTGATCTTTGTTTGAATTACTATATCGCATTTATTAAGCATCAAATTCTTAATAGAAACCGGTTCAGTTTAAAAGTTAAATTAGAATTATAATAAATATAAGGGATTGCACCCAAAAAATATTAATCTTTGATCTATTTTATATCTGTAACTATTCAACCGTGCAAAGAAGCAATCGAATTGTTAAAAATATTTTCTGTAATCTTACCGTGCCGTGTGAACAGTGTTTAGATGAAAATTGTGTGCAATAAATGTGATTCAAACCTTGTATAACCTTTTGTCCAAAGGATTTTGTTGTGTGTACTGGATTTTAGCACCATTTAAATAGGAGATAAATACATTAAATCTTATTTAATTGTGAGTGCATGAACTCGTTAAGATGAGGCGAAAACAATTAATGGAAAAGGACTGGAGTTAAAATCCAAAAAACCTTTCTCATTTAGCAAAATATGTATGCGTCTATTTAGTCTATTTTTCTAAAGAAAATAACTAAACTAAAATTATAAACTCTAAAAGCTATTTACACCTTTTACGCGTGGGAAATTTTCTTTTAATAAATACTAACTCTGCTACTCCATTTGATGCAGGAAAGCTACTCAAGTTACCTATGCAGATTTACATTATGATTCAAATGGGAAATATTTTTTTATAACATTTATAAAATATATTTAAAAGGATTTAATATATTTATACATAGTCATGTGATCTTCAAATTTCAAGGAAATAATAATAAGTTTTAAGTAAATATATATATCAACGTTAACCGTGACTGTTTGAAAAATATTTTCTTTTTTTAGTTGCCCGACATAATAGCCTAGTGAATTTTAAGGTGAATTTTGGAGTGAGCTGTGTTTACTAAATTTGCACTTTCTGAATCCATATTAGTACACTATCTATAAATCTACTTAATTTTGAAACAAACACGCCCCCTTTTCCAGCCGTTAATTTATAACTTTGAAAGGCTAACTTCCAATTTTACCAATCGGACATTATTTTGATCTTGCCGAGTATCACACCCGGGACCATTAGCTAATTAGTCAGACGTGCTACTGGCTGGAGCTAAGGTATCTGGTTATTTACATGTAGGATGTGTTTTTGCACATAGTTTAACTAAATTTCATTCACTGGGAAGAGTTAAATTTTCTTTGTGAGAGCATTATGGTATATCTCCTGTTATGTCTTTACAAACTTCATACTAATATTGAGTACCAGATAAACAAACCTTCATGGTGTGAGCCCTCAAGCGAGATATACAGGCCGAGTGGCTGCCACCATTAGCGATGATAGTGCTAACACTTGCCGATAGAGGGTGTCATGGGGTCAGCACAATACCTCCAGCCGCCAATCTCAGTTTTCTAAACCGGAGCTACTACTTATATATTCAAGTAGTTCCTCGTTTGTCCTCATGAGGCTGGGTTGGATCCTGTTCCAAACCCACTGTTTCACAGATAAATTTTTGAAGCAACGGGGATCGATACCGGGAGGTGAATTTTTAAGATAATGCCTCTAAAGTGCATGAAAATACTACTGTTTAGTAACAATATTGAAAACTATCCCCAGCTGCACCTAGCCGAGTTTTGAACCTAGTCTTGTCCGGCCGTATCGAACGCATCACTCGAGTTTGCTGGCACTTAGCTATCCCTGCCGGCTTCAATATTGTTGTTTTATTTGCTGTATGTGTGTAACGGTGACGTTGCTTAACAATGGATCAGTTGACGTGAACAACTTGCTCCCGGCGACTATATCGAACAAACTAAAAACAACTACGACTCCTACATTCACTTCAGGGCTGGGCCAATTGTTTGGGCTGAAGGGCCGCATTAAGAATTTTAACAAAAGAACGCGCTGCCAAAGAGGTGCGATTTATTATAAAACAAAATTCCATGTAGGCTCAGAAGCGGATTTACACTATAGGCTCACTAGGGGCGGAAGCTTTAGGGGGCGGAAAATTTTGGATAACATTATTTTTATTATAATATTTTGTTTTTAATAATAACTTAAAAGAAATATTTACTGACATCAAAATAGTTCAAGTTAAAGTCAGAACGACAATATTTATTTTTTAAATAACGGTACTTTGCAATTTCTTTGTCACTGACTTCAACTATGAACAATGAACATACTTGATTATCTTTCATATAAATCTTTTCTCGAATACTAACTTCCTCCTCTGCTGCTTCTAAATATTCATAGTTTTTTTTATAGAAATTGTATATTCGCCCATTAGAATATTTATTTAATTTCTGGTATTCTTAGAACTATATATATAATTATATATATATATATATATATATATATATATTTCCAGGGCTTCTCTAATGGGTTGTTTCAGTTTAAAAAATAATTTTACTAACCGCATTGGTGGGCTTGGGGACTAAATATTAGGCTTATGTAATATCGACAGATGTACCCCGTTCTTTTATAAATGGTTTTCAACTTTCCTTATACATGAATGCGGGAATATTTTATCAAATTCCTCTTGCTAATTACTACTCCTCCAGTATTGAACTAATAAAATGCGAACTCGAACGTGTAATGAATGAAACGGGGTAAAAAAAAAGCCCATCAATATCTTATCTATGGTAGGAGAGATGGTGGTGACAGCTATCAGAAGGTTCTTTATTGCAAACATTGGATGAATGTGACTAGCGTCAACATATTCGGAAATAATAATAATAATTATTTGCTTGGTAACACTATATTATCAATAAAAAGTTAGGGTGACCTGGTGGTCTAGGGGTAAGGTGTCAGACTTCTGTGCTGGGGGTCCGGGGTTCAATCCTAGGTCCCGGCACAGACTTATCTGTTTACCAAACCCTTCCTCCACCTCTGACAAGACGTGTATTAATCACAACTTGTGAATGTGAGGAATTCCAAGCCTCCACCGTGGTTCGGATCCAACGTTAAACTGTAGGTCCTTCATTTCATCTCACAATCACCCTATCACTCACCCAATCACACATTAGCGTAAGTGCGTATAACCCAAACTGGTAGTAAGACGTGGTGGTAATAATAATAATAATAATAATTAATAAAAGTTCTATTAAATGATTTTAATAATACTTCCAGTGAATGTTTGCAATAATGAACCTTCTGATAGCTGTCAGCTTACCTACTCTCATACTATAGATTTGCTATAATTGTGACCCGTTTCGGTGGCCGCATGGTATAAGGCGCCACTCTCGCAATATACTAGATTGCTGATGATGGGGAGATCGGGACTCGAATCCCAGTCGGGAGTACTATTGGTGGGGTTTTTTTCAAAATGGTTGTCCACTCTACTGCCAGGAAAATGTGGCTACACTTCCTATAAATTCATCCTTCATCATCCCTAACTCGTTGTAAAATAAGCACGTATAGCCTGAAGAGGTAGTAAAAGGCGGTGCTAATAATAAGTTACTATTTCTTTTTTCTACTGTACCATTATATTTATACTTCCTATTATGTTGTTATTCTTTCTTCCAAGACTTGGATTCGAGATTCAAATTCTTAAAATAGTGGATTAAACCTAACTCTAACATAAAGTTGATTTATTTTGTATTTTCGAACTGTTTTCAAGTTATTTAGTTAAAATCGTTAACGAAGCACGACGTGAACTAGAATTGACTGTCGCTGTCGCCACCGCCAACAAAAACAGCTGTAGACCTTGAAATGCGGCTAAATAACGAATATGACAAGTTATGAAAGCGTTGCTTTGTAATTTTCTAGGCTTGATTAGACGGAAACTTCTTAAACTTTAAAAAAAAAATTGTAATTGTTGACATTTCGTTTATATTTAAAAAACATGTTCCTTATTTCATATTTAATCCTTACAAAAATCTATACAAATATTAAAAATGAATGTCTTGTTCGAAACTATTGGATAGTAGTATAAGTCAGTAAAGTTCATGGAGTTTATCTGGTCACTTTTAAATATTTTGGTTGAATCTTGACAAAACTTATTTTAACCTATTTGCAGTTTAAGTTAAAAAAAATAGATGGTGAAAACCTTAATAACGTCTTTATACATCTACCGAACCTGCCCTGTAATGTACCATGTAATGGAACAGATTCGCGCATTTGGGACGGGCTTTCGAACACGGAACGAACATTTCACGGTAGATTCGTGAGAGGCTCGTTCCGATCCGCCGAGAGTCGGTTTTTGGAACGAACTCAAAGGGCTTATCAGTTCTATCTGGGACGTCGTTGTGTGTGCTCGGATAAGTGGTACGTACCCACGAACCTCTTGCGACTATGACGAACTGATGGACCCCTAATTTTGAAACTTGCGAAAATACTCGCTAGCGAGCAAACTCGGAAATCGCAAGCCGTTTCTAAACAGAGCTAATTTTGAAAAGTTTCTACTGTCGTGCGAGTCGGTATGGCGTTGTTTCGCTTGTGAATGAGTCGTCAATCTGACAACACTGTAAAACCATGACGTGCCAAAGGATTGAGGCGTTGGGATGCCACAATGCGCCATTGTGCAAGATACGTAACTGAAAGTAAACACTATTATTGTATTGAGTGCATCATGTAAAACGATTTGTTTGGTTTTATTAGGAAATCATCTTAGAGTTGTTTGCATCTAACATTGTATCAAAATTTTCTCAAGTTATATAAGTAGAAGTTAAACCGTTTATTTCTTCAATATCCACTTTAGCTCACTTTGTAGCGTGCTTGTCTGAAATTCATAAGTTCCAGAGATCGATCCTACTTCGATTTTGATAATTTAGCTTTTTGTCGGAATAAAAAAAATCACTTTTTAATAGTTTGAATTCAGTGAAATATTATTTTATATTCGCAACCAATTTTTAAAACATAAATATGTCCTAAGGGTTTTTACTATGCGAATAGTAATAATTAGCTTGCCTAGTCTTATTTTTAACTGTGTACATTTTTATGTCATAAAATCCATTAATTAAATTTTTGAATAAAATTAATGTACTGTTTTTAATTTACTAACTTTTTAAATTATTTTTAAAGAAGAATATTATGGTAGTTTACGTAGGCTCCAATACCTTGTATACGTTTATAAAAAATATTTAAAACAAATCATATGCTTACTAATACAACAATTTAAAATGAAAGATTTTGTTTTTCAGTCTTATAAATAAAATAAATAGAAACGCCAGAATTAGAACACGCGAACTTTAGATTATGAGGATGTCACCTCAGCCGATTTGACGGTTACACAAATTTGGACAAAACCAAGTTATATTATTACAATTTCACCCAAACAAATATTTTTATTTAAGGATTGAATAAAATGTACAAAGAAATAATATTGTTTACTTCTGTAAACTTATTTTGTACAATGGTAGGCTTATTTAAAAAAAATCACTCTCAGAAGACAGATAAGCCTTGTCTCGCACGGTGTGAGGCTAGCGAATAGAATCCGCTCACTATTCGATCGTGTAACGTCAGTTCTCGCAGCGCAGACGTTTCCAAATTAGGGGCTTGCGAGATTGTGTACGAGATGAAAGAGATACGCTAGTGACTCGCTATCCTCACGTTTTAAAATTAGGGCTCTGAACAGAAGAAAGTTAATTGCATTTGGTAGAGATTTATAAAAATTATACTGTTCTGTGGGACCCGAAAGACAATAATTATTAAAAAAAAAAAAAAAAAAAGATGCATTAAAGGAAAACGATATAGAAGAAAAAAAAAAAAATAAAAAGTGCAAGAAAATAATTATTAATTTAGAAACTATAT
>CABFOV010003182.1:43116-69981 GCA_902141375.1 Timema poppense | reverse complement strand
CCTCCCACTAGTCAATTAAGGGCCTCCATTGTTCGTTAATTGCCCTATTGTTCTGCCCCAGAAACCGCGTTTCCGTATTACTTACAAGTGCTCATGGCTTATTGAAGACAATATCTTCAGTGCCGTTGAAGAAAAAAACAACAACACTAGGGTCAAATATTAGTTTAAAAACATCTCATGGACAGCATTAGTGTGGATTGAATAAGAAACCTGTGAGAGTAATTCTCTCTTTTGCCACTTCCAACCTTGGAGGGGAAGAATTTTTATCCCTGGCAGTAATAAAATGCAGATATAAAAGCAAATTTAACGTTAAGATGGAGATCAGGCGAGAAAGTAATATAAAAAAACTTGATTTCACACTATAAGAGCTGATATAGGTCTGTAAACAGTGTAATGGCGACCGGGAAAAATTATAATTACGCTGCGACCATTCTAGAGCTATGACTTGTAAATAAGCAAACCAAGAAGATTCCCAATTATTTATAAATTAGGACATACAGTGAAAATGTTCACAAAACATTACGAGAAAATAAAACGGTGGGAGTAAGTTTAGAAATCTGTCAAGGATGGAACAAATGTTTGGTAGGAAGTGGACTGTAAGTTATAGCTTTTTCGTCACATAACCACGGAATATTCATGTTATATGAAACTCGGACACACGTGTATTGCAAAATAGCAATTATAATATATTGTTCATGACAATAAGAGCACCAAATGCAACCGATGCCCAATAGGTTTGAATCTGACCACGAGAACAATATGAGGCTTACTCCAAGACTAAACTGGCGTACCCGCAACGGGAAATACAAACGGGGAGAGTTAAACCGTCAAAAATGTGGACATGTGCCAAGCCAAATTTCATGGCACTTAAGCAACAAAGTAAACATAGTTCAAAATAAAACAAAATAAAAACATTATACAAATAAACTAGCCCCAAACAGATATAATTTGTGTCAATAATTGCAAAAGTTCTGAAACTATACTTAAGTTCACAAATTACAAGAATAACTTTAATACACGATTATTTAAAGCAATGAGCATATGGCTTTGAACAATAACAACGACCTCTAACATATCATCCATAAATAAAGAACTGTAGATTGGCCAAAAAATGTATTATTTGGGAAATTGGGGTTTCCCTTCTTACAGTGATGAATTGTCAGCCGGGCCTGAGTGGTTTTTTTTTACTACATCTTACTACCTATTCAGATTGAAAAAGGAAAAACACACCAGTTTCAAACTTTGTTATGTTCTTAGAAGCTTTTACTAACACATTTATTTCCTTTGACCAATCCTACTTTGTTGTATCTCATATATTCAATCACACTAATGAACGATGTCAAAATGCCACATTGCCTTGTATGGGTGTAAAAGAGAAAGATATATTTAAATATTTCCTTCTCTTTTACATTATGGTATACAGACGACAGCTCGAAAATTTCTGCCACAGATGTCCATCCATTTATATTACAAACATCAATGTGTCCATTCATTATAGTAAAGTGATCACTCACACCAACACCATCTACAATACTCGGACCTTAATTCATAATAAACATGGCCGCCGTATAAGTTGAAAGAAAACAAAATACTTTTTGCCATTGTGTATAATTAATATATAATAATATACTCAATAGTTAGTTATTATTATATATTTTATATATATATTTATCTATTATATAGTCAATAGTAATATTATATATATTCAAAGGTTCTGCTATAACAAACTTCTCTGTGTAATTATTACTTTCACGCACGCAATTTTTTACTAATACTTTCAGAGACTCACCACACCTGCACAGTTTTTCAAGACCACTAGCACTGATTTCACTAATCTGAATCCTCAATGTTACGATCGCATCTCACTGATTGTTTAGTTTCAGAAATTCAGGTTCATATTCACTGCTGAGCAAAGTTTGAAATAACGCGTAAACATTTGAGCACAGGGTAATCACAAAGAAAGATGGACATTTCAGCCCACCACGATTAAGTTCGGTGAAATATGAAAAAACTTATTTATTAAAAACCAACAGCATTTCTTCATATGACTGTAATATTAACCTAAATTCATTACAGTTTACATGTTTATTCAATTTTTCAATCACTTTCTTGCTGGTGTAACTTGCAATACATACCAGAATTTTCTGTATTTTTGGGATGAACTGGAACTTGAGACATGTAATATATTGCAGGTTTTAGATACTCCAAATTATCTGCCACAGTTTCCTTGCTACCTTTTTGAACTGTCGTAGTAAAATCATTCAATTGTATTTATCCAAATTTAGCTGATTTGAGTTTTAATACACTCAATACCTTCAGTTTCCTTTCAGGTTCAAGAACCTGTTCTGCGGATACATTATAGCTTCAGCCACGCAGTCTTCTATAGGCACCAAATCTTCTTTATAATCTGTCAATCTGTAATTTGGCAGTCAGAATGTAGGCCCAGCCATACGTCTTAAATACATATTTGCATAATTCAACTACTGATCGAATAGTGTGGGCCATATCATTGTGCGTATCATTAGTAAGTTTTCCTTCTGTGTCTGATCAGTGCCAGATATCTAAATAAGTTCGTAAATTATAAAGGAACACCAGTTTTGAATCATTAATGCTAGTATTTAGAGTAGCATCAACATTTTTGGTGTATTTCCCCTTCATTGTGTGTTCAACATTAATAATTTTCACCACTTGGCAAATAATTTAAAAAAATGACCATCAGTGACATCATTACCTTGGTTTTTCAATTTTTCAAGATCCACTATATTCTTTAAATCAAAAATATTAACAGCTAAGGAGATATTCTGACGCTCAATAGATGAAGGGTATAGAGCTTCTCTAGATAAACTTGGTGCGAGTTTTAACAATATATATTAGTTCTGACTGAAATAAATCTCTAAGATCAGCCTGAAAACTTTTCCTTGGTTGTTGTATTTTCACACACAATGCTTTTACCTTCATAACTATTCGACAAAGTATCTAAAATAAAATAAAACAACTGTACCACAAATGTAAATTTCTCATTACATCTGTTCATGAAACCCAAGTTATTTCATCACATTCAATACTTCAATCGTGAAGTTATATAATGTATAAGCTTGTAGTCTTTTTTACGGGGAAAAGGCCAATTACATCTTTGCTTTGTGAATGCAAAGACGAAGACATAAATACTTGCATAGTCGTGGCTGAATCTACATCCATACCGTGTTCTGCAATTCCCAATATCTTTCCTCCTTTATAATTATATTATTTTATTATTAAGATAAATTTCATCTAGCATATCAGACACCACTCTGTCCTGACTCTGAAGAAACTTACCTTTTTCTTTCAAAAATGATTTATGTGAAGCTCCTGCACTAAGGGGGACAATTTTACTTAAGAAATGTTTCAAATAAATATGATGTGTCAAATTCAAAACATTTGTCTCTCTTATAAATTGGTGTGCAGCAGGAAATGAATAAACTATAGTTGCAGCCAAGATCAACATTTATGGGGAATATCTTATTTGTTTCACGAGTGACAGCTCAAATTATTCCAGAACAAATTTTATTTTAATAATCTTTCCTGTATCGAAACTATTTGAACGTAATGCTTATTTGAAGAAGTTTATTATAAGCTTAGCCCTATCACTAATATCAAATATCTCATCACTATAACTCTGAAGATGAGTTAGCAAATTGTCTAATTTAGTCCATCTATCACACTTCAAATCATCTTGGCCTTCTGGTTCCAAGATACTTTTGAAGCTTTCTGGAGCCAAATACATGATTTTATAGAAAACTTTAACACCCAAGGCATTAGTAATTTTAAAACCTACAGTAAGAGATGGAAAGTCAGTCAATGTTGTAGCATTTATTGGAAATAAAACTACAAGAACGTACGAAGAGTAAAGCAAGTAAACTCACCGTAAGCCCCATTCAGCTGCTTCAACTCACTATTTCCTCTCCGTACAAGATAACAACAACATGCCTCTATGAAATTGACCGGGCAACTAAACGAAGAAATATCATGCCAGATTGAACAGTGCTGAATCTCGAGGCGTGGTGGGAAATGTGTGGTGCGCGTGTGCAAGACTGAGAGGTTATGTTGGAACATGTGGCCTAGAATGATCTACCAGCTCCTCGGGTGTTTTTCTGTCATCTCTCTATCCCCTCCCTCTCTTCATTGTTCTGTGTTGGCCGTTGTTTTTGTTTACCCCTCTACCCCCTTTTTGAGTTAGTATGAGCATTATATAATGGTGTAATCAAAATGTACGGCACTCTTGTCAGGATCGTGTCCTCGGACACACCTAGGTGTCCAGGATGGTTTAGGAAGGTACTAAATTCCTTTTCGGCTAATTTACATAGAAATTTTTTTTGGCGAGTTAATATTTATAGTTCATAAAACTTTATAAACCTGAAATCTTCTATTTATTTACGTCTACATGACTACCCATAAGGGTTCGTGTGATGTCATGGCCATCTGTTTAAAAATCACTTTTGAGAGATTTGACATTTATTGCCCATATAGCAGGGAAGGTTTATTTTTGCGTAAGAAATGTTATTATCTTCATGGCAGAAATATATCATTTTGTTGTCAAAGTAAATGTTTATAACTTATTGTCCATACGCAGGGAAAGTTTATTTTTGAGTAAGAAATGTTATTATCTACGTGGCAGAAATATATCATATTGTTGTCAAAGTAAAAGCTTGTAACTTATTGTCCATATGGCAAGGAATGTTTATTGTTGCGTAAGGAATGTTATTACCTGCGTGTCAGGAAAATATTGTATGGTCTCATGAACAAGGTATTAGAAAAGTATAGCCCATACAGCACCTAATGTTTTATTTTGTTATGGAGGAAATTACATTTTTACTACTCTTTTGGAGTAATCTTATATTTTACATAGAATTGTAACCAATTCATGGTTACTGAAAGTTCTCGCAACTCTTGTTTTGTCATAGCTTTATACTACACATATACTGTTAAATATTTATCATCAATAAAACTAAAATGTTATCTTTGACACATTTCTTTTTATCAAACTTTTATGATATATCCTTCGCTTGCTCCCTTATTATATACATTGAAATAGTTGAAGTGTGAGTTCATGGAAGCATAAAGTAAATAGATCAGGGTCGACCTATTTGCTTTTCGTTATTATCCTATCGGCTCCTCTGCAATTATTGTTTCCTTTTTTTAATGGTTTAGTTATGTTGTGCGCCAGCCTTATTCTTTTGGGAAGACTAAGGGCGGTGTTACAATGTCTTGTGGTTTACTTTAATGAAAAGAACATTGGCTTCATTCATTACTAAAATATATAGTTTAGTGTCTCGTTTTATAATTTAACTTTTAAAAATTTCAAAACTAGAAAGGATGTATTTGTCACACAATTCTTTTAAATCATTTTATTTTCTAATGAACAAACTTTCTGTGCGAACGGCTGAATCTTTTCTATCCTTAGGGACCTTCACAGTGCGATATGAAGGTTGACTTGGAAATACAGCGGGGTAGGCATCATCCCGAAGTTTTGGTTTTTTACGGGGAACAGTTATTGATTCACCATTACCGACAGGAAATACATCCTCTCTAATGATAAATTTGTCCACGAAATGTTTAATACACAATAATGTATTATCTGTCACTACAAATTTATCACTATGGATACATTTAATCAACTTCTCTTACAGAACGATATCTTATGGAATCTAAATGCTGAATTATCTGTAGCACCATAATTAGATTTACATCCAGTTACACAGCACGACCGACCCATTATAACAGTTAATACCACTTTTAAAACACGGGTAAAGAAGATTTAAACACACAAACTACACTAACTTAACGAAACTGACTAGTCAGAAACTATAAAGTTTACCCGATACTCCTACGTGTTTCCAAATAAAACCAACCGATATCGACGCCATTTTGACTACAATCGATAGTAGCTTTAAGGTCAGTGTGTTGTAGATGGTCTTTCTGGAACAAAGATGAGAGTTGAGACTTGAGATAATCACTATTAGGCTACGCTACACATGTTGTGATCTCTGGACAATACTTCAAACCTCATCTGATATTTACATATAATGTATATTATCTTCGATTGATAATATATATAATATAACAAACTACTTTTCATAAATATGAGTAACCTATAATTAAAAAAGTAAGTATTTATGTTAATGATGATTTATAAAATATGTATGTTAGAACACAATTGTTAAAATAAATAAAATCTTAACTGTGCCCCCCCATTAGGGATGGGAATTACCGTTACATTGCGTCAATAGGCTGCAACGTTCCACGGCGTTTCGGTAATAGGTTCCAGTAACCTATTCCCACATGGCAGGGACATCACCAGCCGGCTGGTCTTCCAAGGTATTATCTAATGTAAAGTTGGTCGGTTGCAGACGTGATTACTTGATTTTATCTTTAACTACAAAATATGACCCTAGATAACTAGTTTTAGCTCTTATTACTCATTTTTAACTAAAATAAAACTACGTTAACTCAAAATACTCATTAATCACACACACAAAGGAAAAAGCACTCGCTATATCAGAAACATTTCACCTCAATATCAGACAAAGGCATAAACTCGCGTATATATCAGAAACATTTCACCTCAATATCAGACAAAGGCATAAACTCGCGTATATTTCCATTGAAAAATAACAATTGACAGACTGGATTGAATATGTCGTGTCACAACAAGTCTATTTATTTCCCCCTATCCCCACTCCAGTCCCACCTTATCATCTCGCGTGGAACGTTCTACAGTCATACTGACTTGACTTAAGGTAATAGGTTCGCGGTAATAACTTAAACTGAACGTTCCACAGTTCTCCATTATGCTTATCTCTTGGTGCCGAAAAATTAAAATTAATAGGGCGTTCTGGGAAACCTATTACTGCAGTAATAGGTTGCAACGCAATAATAGTATTATTTATCCTATTACGTAAAATAACGCCCGCGCCAACCTCCCATAATACCTAGTGTTTTATCAAAGCAGTAAAAAATGTATTCTGAATTTTTTATATGATAAATATGCTGTTATTTTAATGAGTGACATTTTTTTACTAGCTAAATACTTAAACATTATTTTTATTCCAGGTAACTACATATTTTCTGTTAATGTAATAAAATGGAAAGTCATTCTATAACACCAGAAGCTTCCATCAATGAAGCTGTGAATTTAGACATTTCTTTAGATAAAAGTTTGAATAAAGAAAGTAGTAGGGATGATGATGAAATTCCAATTCATGGTGAACATTCAAAATTAACTGAAAATATTTCCCCACTGGACAAAACTATAAACAACTATATAAATGAGTCCAAGACTGAAGAAGGGCAAGATGACACCAAAGAAGAGTGGTTGGATATCCTTGGAAGTGGTCAACTGAAGAAGAAAGTGAGTTCTCAAATTTGTTGAATTGAAAATTAAGTTAAAACTATAAGATGAACTAAATATTACAGTATGGCCCCAATAACCGCAGGTAATACATTCCTAGATCTACCGTGTATAATACTGAACTATTATACTATGTGATATTCTTGTAACATAATATAAATACGGTAAAGTTTAATTGCTAAATTATTCACAGTAAGACCTTACCAACAATAAATAAATTAATATTAACATGTACTGTACATTACAGTGTATTTAATATTATTCATTCTTGTTGTGATGATCACATGATGATGATGATGATAAGTACTAATGTAGGCCTACATAATAGGTGTGTTTTTGCTGCTGATAGTACAGCCAGTACTCGATAGTTCTTGTGGCAAGCAAATCAGTCATTGTGACTATGCCTTGTAAGACAGGATACACTTTGTTTACCCTGAAAGGTAGCAGTTCTTCCTTGATGGATTACATATTGGTCCTATCTTATAACATACAACCTGGTGGAAACGTGTAAGTTAAGCTTGCTACCTCTCGGGGTTAGCTTAGTGTAGAAACCAAACAAGTTTCACTTTTAATTTCTTTTATTCACATTTTTATCTTATTTCAGACAATCAACTGTTGCAGCTATTGGTAGGGCCTATAAATTATGCTTCGTGTAAATGCCAGAAACTGGTTTTCTTTGTTATATCATCATCACCCATCAATCTGAGATCCTTTAGATCAGTGGTTCCCAACGTTTTCAGCTGACCCTGCTGCAGATAATTATCTCAATTAGGCCTACTCTGAAAAAGTGATTTAAATAAAAAATCTTCAATTTTTATGTGAGTTTTAACATCATTTTCCTAATTGTTACTCCCCCCCCCCTTTCCAAACTGTTTCACGCCCCCCTCCCCCTCTACCTCACCAAAGCAACGTGCCCACCAGGCTGGGAACCACTTTTTTAGATCATGCGCCAACCTCACCATCTTCCTTCATCTTATCATGTCCTGCGCCAACCTCCTTCCAAGTGTATCTCTTCCACTCCCAACTCCTTCATCTCTTTCTTCGATTTGTCTTACCATCTGGTTCCTGGTCAACCCATAGGTCTTCTGGTGTCTGGTATTCTTTGTTACATAATTACTTAGATTATTACTTACAATCAACACTTACCAAGGATTGGGACACACCAATATAAGGATTATTTTGTAGTTTTACTTTTATCAATAATTATTAACTAGATTGCACACTAAAATGTCTTCTTCGCCTTTATGCACCTTAGCCATAATCCATTCCTATTCCGAGGAGATGAAGTCAATAAATTGGTCACAAACTCTTTTTTTTTTTAAAGGAAGATACACACTTGGAAAATATTTATTATTACATTTTCATAATCGACATAATCTCCATCAATATTGATACACTTATCCCATCTCTTGATCACTGTCTCAAAACCTGCAGCATAGAAGTCTTTGGTCTGTTGTTTCAGCCATATTTTCACCTCATAATCAAACACTTCTTCAGCTTTAGTGAAGTTTTACTACCAAAGTGTTTGTTTTAGTTGACGAAACAGATGAAAACCGCCAGAGGCTAAGGTGAATGTTCTGAGAGTAGTGCTTCATTTTTATCCTTGATTAATTGAACTGTATGAAGTCTGGCATTGTTAGTAGGCCTGAACTTTTTTTTTGCGGATTGCAACTCGAAGCTTTGACAGAACTTCATATTTTGATGAAGCAATCACATTTTAACCACACTTTTATAAATTGGGCTAACAGTATTCCCTGAGAATCTCAAAACACTCCACTCCAAGCATAACCTTTCCTGCTGATGATGTAGCCTAAAAATTTTTGTTTGAAGGTGAACTTGGATGTTTCCATCGCATTGAAACTCAGGTTGATAGTGAGGCACCCATGATTCATCTCCACTAAAAATCCTGCCAAACATATCGTCTCCTTCATCTGCATACTGACAAATATGTTGCAAGGACAAACCCATTTGGTTAATTTTTTGTTCAAGAAGTCAGTTTTTTTTTATCTACCTTGCACACACTTTCTGAAAATTTAAACACTCATTCTATAGTGTTGTTTGTATCTTAGCTTTATTTAGATCACTTATATTAGAAGAATGTGGCTGTCTGCCATTACAAACATTGATTACTGTAACAGTGGTTAGCATGTTACCCACTTAATGTTAAGACATTGTGTATCTGCCACACATCCGTTATGGTCTAAGATAAACCACAATAACAACTTAATGCATTTGCTACATTTGTCTCTTATTACTCGCTTGTCAGCTCATATCATCTCTTCCACCCACCGCACAGTTGCTTCTGTTGCAAACTCTACAAGGTGACCAGATCGGTCTTCATCTACAACTTTTGCGCGTCCATGAGGGAATTTATCAACCCTATTGTGTACAGCCTTACACACTTCTCACCACAAACAGTTTTTTTTTATGAATAGCCTTTGTGTCATCAAGCTGGATTGTATTTACATTAAGTGACATATTTAGAACCTACTAGATTCTGTTAACAACCATCTCGCATCCATTTGTGACCTATTTACTTACTCTCTTTGGTACTTAATAAAAATACTCCCCAAAGCATTAATATAAGGTTGGGGTACTAGATATTTTTATATTGATTACATGGCTACTGGCAGGAAAACCAGGAGAAGTTTAAATTTTCTTTGGAAAATCAGGGAATGTCAGGGAATTTAATTAAAAGCAAAGAAAAATCAGAGAATTTAAACACTAGGCTAAACCTGAATCATTTCAAACATTAAAACAAAATTGAATAATCTCAATGTTAAATTGCTTTGCCCAGACATAGTTTTCTAACATAACATGATGTGCAATGTTTGGTTTTTTATACCACATTTCCACACTACAGCAAATAATACAGTCTAAAATATTTAGCACTGAAAAAATAGCATACAAAAAATGTTTTCTTTCAAAAGTCTGATCTGGGGCCTCCTTAATAAATATAAAAATCATCATTCAACAAGGAAAGTTGAATAAGCCTAGATAAGAAGAAAATTGAAAAATGTTGTCAAAATACCTTTAGAAGTTACACTAAAATACCTTCACCTTAATGCTATCAAAGTTTTAATACATTTCTATTCCTTTAACTTTATTGCGCAGTATTTTACAGTATTTGCTGTGTGTGTGGCCAAGTTTGTTTCGTGGTAGTACATTATAAAATGGTCAAGATGTTTTAGATAAGATGTTAAGAAAATAGTTAAATACATAATATGCAAGAGTTTGGTTTCCTAAGTTAAAAAAAAAAATGTAGGTCCTACTCGTTAATTTCTGAACATATTGATAGGGTTATGGGTGAACATTACTCAAGCTACCATTTTCCATTGTAAGTATATTTTTCGTTGTATACTAGTAGAAAAACTAAAAATACTCTTAATATTGGTGTATCGATTGTGAATACTAATAATGCATTGTTAGGTACAGTAACAAAGAAAACATGTTTCTTACATTCACGTGTACTATCCATGCATTTTAGTATATTTAAAAAGTAACTATTTGTAATAAATTTATCATTTGGAATTTTTAAAACTTCTTTAGCCTTATAAAGCCCAGATATGGGTTTTATTCAGGCAAATCTGGATTTTGAGATCAGGGGTCGGTAAGAGAATTCTCTTTGAGATTTTGTGACTACCATGCTTATGCAAAGGGTGATTGTTTGTGACTTGTTTCACCTAGTCATGTTTCTGCATGATCGTCAAGAGCTGCTGTTCAAAGTTCTATAACCCTAAGGAAGTAAAGTAATAAGTTACTTCATACCAATTTGAATTATATTAAGTTCTACTTGATCCTTCCCTTGACAACACAGCACTAGATAATCATATCATTAACTTGATTATTACAAATCTTAGATCTTTGACATGTTTAACTCTTTTCCCTGTAATTTTAAGGTTTTGAAACCAGCCGAGAACAATTTTCGGCCCTCAAGGACATGGGTATGCAAAGTGAACATAGAAGGCTGCCTAACAGATGGAACCTTTGTGGAGAAGTTAAACAACTTTAGTGTTCAAATTGGTGATGGAGAGGTAAGCATTCATTCAGTTTATATGCATGTATGATAAATACTTTAATGGGGTAGGCATGAGAAAGGAAGCATTTTAGAGTTAATCTACCAGAATTTGCATGGAAGGAGAGTGGGAAACCATTAAGGGAAAACCACTCTCAGTAGACCTGACCGAGATTTCTACATGTTTGTTTCTCTCTTTCTTCCTGGAAAATTGTGATGAATTTCCTTTTTTCTTAGGTTAGTGTAGCTAGTTTAATCTCAGGTAGGTCTGGTCTCTTTATGACAAACCGACATGCATTTAATGAGTCTGGTTTGATCTGAGGTGATTTTGAAATTGATTTATTATCTCTTGTGTATCACAAGGTGGGTTATTAATTTTAAGTTTTATTCTTATCACATCTTATTACATTTTTGGACTATAAACATAGATTAATTATGTTAATAGAATAGGGATGAGGATGGTAGAAATGTAGAGGAAATTGACTCATATTTTTAAGGAAAAGTGGAAAACCATTTAGGAAAAACCACCCTTAATAGACCCAACTGGGATTAAAGACCTGATTTTCCTGTGACGGGTAATCCAATTTAATATGAGAGTGACATGTTAAGAGGATGCGACCACTATTGTCGGTAAAAACAAATTAGTTTTTATTTTTTGTAATTGAAACAGTTTGTGAGAGTACCATAAATTCCACAATTCCACCTTGGTTCTAAATAAACCATTTGAAAATCCCTTGCAGTAAAAAGTAAATTGTAGCGGGGGGGAGGCTAGAGGGTGAGAGAGAGAGGGCGAGGGGGCTAGAGGGCGGGGGCGAGAGAAAGAGGGATGGACGGATGTAAGTAAAGGAGAGAAACAGACAAAGCAAGGAAAGGCTAATGAGATTGAAGAGTACTTGGGAATTCCACCAAGGAAATTAGGTCAAGGATTACCATGGCCAAAGAAGTTTTCAACAAGAAGAGGTTACTGTTGACCAGAAAATTGAGTCTGGAATTGAGGAAGAAACTGAGGAAATGCTACATATAGAGCAGAAACTTGGACTTTTTAGGAAGATGGAAAAGAAATACTTAAGAGAGCATTGAAATGTGGTACTGGAGAAGACTTGAGAAGATCAGCTGGACAGACAGGTTGACAAATGAAGAAGCCCTAAGAAGATTGGGTGAGAAGAGAACCATTTTGGATGAGGCTCTTCGGTACAAAGCAAACTGGATCGGACACATTCTTAGGAGGAACTGTCTTCTCCATGATGTCATAGAAGAAGAGGTTAAGGAAAAGAGTGGCTTAGGAAGAAGGAGGATTAAAATATTGGTTGTCTTTATGGAAAGAAGAAAATTCTGAGAGCCAAGGAGGAGGCAGAGGGCAGAGTGCATTGGGGGTCTAAGATAACTGACAAGGAATGGACCTAGTAAAAGACAGAACACATAATAATCTAGATATTGTGTATTGCATGATTGCACCACCATATTTAACACTATTCTAATGGCTTGGTCTATGGGTAGCCACATTTATCTCAAATGTTATGAAATTGTATCATGTTAAGCAGCAAAGAAAATAAAAAGTTTTCCCTAATGAGTCTACTTGGAAGGTTGTAGAAATTGATTTATGGTATTTTGCCACCAGGTGCAGTGAACATTTATTAGAAAGGGCCTTTTATAAAAAAAGTTTGTGGCCAAACTTTATTTAACTTTCTATCTTTAAGTATTATTTTAACTTTATTGATAATATTGATCAAATGTGGCAGCTGCTGATTATATGACTTGATGTATAATTGTATTAAAGTAGATCTGCTAATGTTTCTAGCTATCCGATAAGGTCTTTCCTATACAAATTTGGCTGTAATAAGTAGGCCTTGTCTATATTTAATTGTAGCTTTAAGACATTTTTTCATTTGATTTTCATTTGGTGTTAAAAATACAATATTATTATAAAATCACCTTATTGCTACCTTTTCTCCACACCACACTACAAATTTTAATTACCGCACCCACTTGGACTTGAACCATTGCCACCGCCTAACCTTTTGGTTTTGCTTCTTGACTGTGGCAACAGGTAGCATAGTGCATAGGGGCTTCAATCCTCCAACTTATACAACATTTTAAGCACATTTTTTGTCATCAGGTAATACAAGGTGTAGACTTGGCCCTACCATTGATGGATGTCGGTGAAACAGCCCTTTTGGAAGTGGGGCCGAGGTTTGGATTCGGAAGTCTGGGTCTTGCACCCATTGTGCCTCCCAACGCAACACTACTATACACTGTAGAACTCCTCTCAGCCGAGGATGAACCAGAACTTGCGATTTTGCCAGCGTCCAAACGTAAAGTTATAGGGTAATGCTGCTAATTGTTAAAACCTAAGCTATGAATCGTTTCACATAAATTAATAAAAATATTACAAAATGTTGGGCAAAGCTGGGATCATTTAACATCATTTTGATTAAAAATTATCGTATTTGCCAGCATGAGGTAGCACTATCAATTTTTTGTATATGTGGTGGTCCTCAATGGCCTTGGTGTAAAGTGCTTGCCTCAGGACCCAATGTTTGTGGGCTCAAACCCAACCGGGGACGACATATTTTTCTTGAGTGATAAAAATCCTTAGCAAAACTTCCTTTGGAGGGGAAGTAGAGCAATGGATCCCAGGTCAATCAATTGTGGCATGTAAAAAAAACCTGAAAGATATCAGAAAATACCCCCTGAAAAATTGGCTGGCCCTTTCACTCTCATAGAAATTCTTGTGTGCTGATATAATGTTAGTCCAGAAAGTGCACATTAAATATCTAAAATAAATTAGAAATAATATTTATATATAGCTTGCATGTTTAGGTGCTAGTATAGTTGAGTCTGAATTAGCTGATCATATTTTGATATCTGACCGCATGCATGTTTTTCTATAATTTAGTTCAACGTCATATTCTTTAAAACTAGTGCTTTTAATTAAAATTAGAGTTGGTATGCTATAATCCTATGGCATTGGAGAGATTCGCTATTCGTAAATATTTCAAAAAAGTATCTCAAATAGTATGAATACCATGACATAATATCAAAAAAGAACCTGTCTAGTTGATAGGATCATCACTACCATGAATAGCTTCTATGCACTGGCCGGGACTGTTAGAAACATAATCCTCTCTTCCCACCACCTCTCCTCCTCCGCCATGACCCAGTTCTCTCCTCTCTCCTCCATACTCTTCTGCAATCCCTTCAGCCACCTCTTTCCTGGTCTTCCTCTTGACTTCCTGTCACTATCCAATATCTTTGGTATTCTCTTTTCCTCCATTCTCCTCACATGGCTGTACAACCTTACTCTCCACTTCTCTTTCCTGTCCTGCCCTAGTTCCTCCTTAACTATCCCTATCACCTTCTCATTTATAATATATTATTGTCACTCCTTTAGTACTTCTCAGATATTTTATTTCACAGATTTGAATTCTGCTTTTAACCTTTAACATTTCTTGGATAATGTCTTTATTATCATCGCCTTTAGCCTCCATGTTTGTGTTAGCATTAAGTAGGTCTGGAAATTACTCTTTCCTTTTTGATTTTTAGCACAGTGTCTTATTACCTGTTCGGGCTATATGCCTATACTCTCTCCACATTTCCCTGAGTTCCTTCTTTCCTACCACAAAATTCCTATTTTTGTCTTATCATTCCAGCCTGCTCCTCCCTAATTCTACTTTTATTCCTGACCATTTTATATAGTAATTTATTATTACCCACACTGTTATCCATCATGTATGTACACCTATCCATCCATCTTCTAATCTCTTTGCTTCCTTCTTTTTCAGCTTAAATTTCTCCTCGACCTCCACTATCCTTTTTTGGAACTACTCCTTAAAGGCCCTGTTCTTCTCAAATACTGCTTCTTTTGTTCTAAAGCTCTACCATGGTGTTTCCTTCCATCTTCTCTTCCCGCTGGATTTCCCCCGCTCCTTTTCCGCTTCTTCCACCAATGTTTTTTGGAATCTTCCCCATGCTTTCTCCCCTGTACTGGGTTCATCTCATGGCATCTGCTCCCTTATTTTTCTCTGGAACTTTGTCCTCTGTTCTTCCTAGTTCAACTTCCCTATCTTTAACCTCCTCTCCTGATTTTCTACTGTACTCTTCTATTTCCTTCCTATCATGGTTGCCACCAGTAACCGGTGATCACTGTCTGGGCCGCAGAAGTCCCCAACCTTTTTGTACTGTAGAGCAAATTCAAGACTAACAGTAGTGCAGCAGGCACCATTTAACGTTTAATTTTGCAAGGAAATTTTATGGGGGGTAAGGGTGATCTGGTAGTTCAACCCCCTCCTAGTTGAAATATAAACTGCCTTATTTTAAGGTTTAACAATAAAAATAAAAGTACTAGAAAATATATAGTTACTCACTACCATTTTGGTGTTTACTTTTTTTATATAAATATTTAGCTATTCGGGCAACTAATTTGGGTAGACCTAGACACAATATTGACAAATGATTTAAAGAAATAAGAGTGTGGTATAGTGGTGGAAGGGGGTAAGTCTTTGATATAGGAAATAGTAAAACCTTTCAGCTTGAAACTATTAGAATCATAGTTCTGATTATATGTGGCAAATAAATCTACAAAGAAAGAAGAATTAGAGGGATGGATTAGATAATGGGGAGGGGGGTAAATTGGGGAGAGCTCTCAATCCCCATTATCTAGACAACAGCATTCCTGGAGATTAGTATACATTGATTTCTCTAGGAAAAGCGACATCTGATTAAAACTCTTATTCAAAAACTGATAATTTGTGGTTAAACGTGGCGAACATACGCACAAGGGTTGATGGGCTCCATGGTGCATGCGGGCATAGTGTTGGGGACCCCTGCTCCAGGGATTAACCTGAAATTGCTCTCACATTTATTATATTCTTCCCTACTACTACTACTGACTTTTCTTGACCAATCGGCGCTGGATTGTTTTACCTTATGACACTCCCTCTTTTTAAACTATGTATTTCCTATCATCAATCCATTCCTCTCGCACAGTTATAGAAACTTCCCACCTTCCACACTCCTGCTTCCTCATCCATCTGCTCCTAGAACTTCCAGCCTTTCTGTCGCAACATGGGAATTGAAGTTGCCCATGACTATTAGATTCTGACCTCCCAGTTGCTTCTGCATATCTTCTGTGAACTCCTTATTCACTGAGCAGCCCACCTGTGGCGTATACACTTGCACCACCTCCCTGTCTTATCCTTCAGTCCTATTTCCACCTTCTTAAATCTGTCATTTATTACCTTAACCTCCTACTTTATTAGTTATATCACCACTACTCCCACTCCATTCCGTCTTACCTCCTCAATTCCAATCTTCTCCAACTTGAAACCGTTCCTCATCTCTTTCGTTCTTTCCCTTTGGCATCCAATAGTCCCAGTAGGTCAAGCTTTCTCCTCATTAATTCCACCAACTCCACTCTCTTCATTAATGTCCTCACGTTCAAAGTACCAATCGAAAATCTGTATTTTTGGCTGGGTCGGTCGGCCAATATCTCCAAGGCTTTTTGTTACATTTTTGTAAGCATGTTGTATAACCAGTACTAGCTTGCTGGGCTTCACCAGAGCATTGTTAGCCGTCACTTTTCAGTGTTCAGCAGTCATGGGGCGCAAATAGTCCACACTGTACTTCACCCTCCACAAGCAATACCCTACTTCATGCCGTTGCCTATCTCCCTCTAATAGAACGAAGAGTTGGACTTTTGGGCGAATAAAATCACTAAAAAGGGCAAATTGTATTAATATAATTAGTATACTAAAAAGTGTTATCTTTATTGTTTATAATGTAATAAACATGGCAAACAAAATAGCATTTGTCAGTAACACCAAGCCTTAAACACCTTTCTTTTAGATTCAATTTAATTATTTTTTTAATTCTAACTAAACTGGTATGTTTTTTAATAGATATGAGAATTTTTTTTTAAATATTCAAATTTAGATTTAGATTTGAGGACTATAGGAATAATACATCTTTAGTTAAAATTTACTGTCATCTTTTTCATTTAAATTATACATCCTAACTCATTAACTGGCACAAAAATATTCCCCCAAACATCTATTTAGAGTAAATAATATTTAGCACCGCGGCTTACTACCCGTTCGGGTTATACGCTTTAAGTACTAATTACTCTAATGGATTAGGAATTGGGAAGGTTAAATTAGAGGACATGAACCCGCATTTGCGTGGAGGGAGAGTGGAAAACCATTTAGGAAAAACCCGCCCCAGTTCACCCGACCGAGATTCGAACCTCGATCTCCCCGTCCTCAGCAGTCGAGCTCAACACGACAAGCACGTTAGCCAACTACGCCACCGAGGCGGGTATTATTTAGAGTAAAACATATTTTATAAGTCATACATATTTTAAGCACTTGAAACACTTTGGTGGACTCCATTTTATAATAGTTTACTTTGAACAACTTATATTCTACCAGATACATTTTATACTTTAGTAGTATACAAGATTTAAACATATACATTGCTTTTGGATTCACATAGGTGTATTGTCAATGTTCACTTTATTATTCCTTGTCACAACAGAATATGTGGGAACTGTGGTTTTTATCAATTACATTAGTCAAATTCTGATGGTAGTGTAGATTAGAAAAGTTAAACTCTAAATGATATGTTGTTAGGAACCGAAAACGAGAGCGAGGTAATTGGTGGTACACGCGACAGGAACACACGCTTGCCATCCAATGTTATCGCCGGGCCCTGGATTTCTTGGATGAGTCAACAGGAGAGACCTACGTTGATGATGATCCAAGAACGAACAAGGTTAGGTTACCATTATATTCAAAAAGTTTTATAGTGCATATTTAAAGTGAAAATTAATTTCTAATTTAGACTCCACTATGATTACCCTTAAAGATAACACCTTGACGAACTATACTATGGCTCTGTCCTATAAGCTGTGCCATAGAGGAACAATCTAAGGTAAACTTGCTACCTTTCGGGATAAACAAACTAAATAAAAAAAAATTGAAAATTAATGTATATTTTAATTGTTAATATGTATAATTGCCAGACATAATGTTTGTCAAAGTCTGTTTATTATTTTCTTGAGTGAAATTGAATGGTTTGAATATTTCAGTTAAATTTGAAGTTTTAAGGAGCTTTGCATACACCTAGTGTTTAACACACTTGACTTGGACATGTAATATCTTGGAAATGCTAGAATAATTTTTCTATGAGTGACTTTTGTTTAATAATGAGGTGGCCCAAAGACTAAATAATTTTCAAAAGAATTAAAATGCCCCCCCCACAACTTAGAAATTTATGAAAACAATTTGGAAACACTGTGAAGTAAAGTGTTATAAGTAGAAACAATGATTTGTTGAAAGCAAAACATTTATATTTCATTGCATAAAAAGTTGTATTTTTATGTAAAAAGTCAATCAATATAAGGGCTAAACCCTGATTTGAGGTAAGTAAAATGATTTTTTTTGTAGCACCGCGTATTACTAAATGCTTAGGTTATAGGCATGCGTACTAATTACACTAATAAGCTAGGGATGAGGAAGGTTAAATTTAGAGGAAGTATACCCAAATTTACTTAGAGAGAGAGTGGAAACCCATTTTGGGGGGAAAAAAGAGTAAATCAGATCGGCATTTGAAATCCAATCTCCCTGTTATCGGCAGTTTAGTCCAACACAAAAGTGACATATTAGACCATGCGGCCAATGAATCAGGTTTGATTTTGTTAAATAAAAATTGGTATTTCTATATAAAAAGTCAGATAATTTTGTTTGGGGGATAGGGGAATATAAGTAGTACAAATTAACTCAAACTTACAGCTAAAGTTTGCATGTTTTAAACTATTCCTGTAGGTTACTGGAGTTAAAACTTTTTTTTTGTCATCAACTCTTACCACCCATTCAGTTTATATGCATAGAACTACTTAAATAACAATATACATTTAAAAAATTGGCCTTATAAATAGCCCTATTTTTTATTTAACAATTTCAATAATGAAGGCCTAGCTTATTACAATTTTTAATAATTTTAAAAATTATGCTTGAACACAATATAGCCTCATGAGAATCGTCAAAGTACAAAGAAAGCATTATTTCTAAATTTTAAATTTTCAAGCTAGTTCATTTATATAATTTATTGATGGAATATGCTAAAAATGCATGTTCACATTAGTTTCCCTTGAATCATCATCTCATGGCAAATATCTGTTTGCTAGTTGACCTTGTGGTTTGACCTTACAAAGATACTCCCCTTCTACTTTCGGACATTGCATTACTTTTTCACTTCCCTTCTACCCTTGGCCATTGCAATATTTTTTTCTCTCTTACTCAAATAGCTTTCTCTGTGTATAGCACTTTAACATACGAGTCAAAAGACCAGTGTTAAGAATCATCGGCTAGACCAACTATCCCAGTTTTGGCTGATGATCAGATTTGCATCGCCTCTGCCCTAGCTCTAATTGTACTTTAGGTATCTTTGCATAAATATTTTACTAACAGAATCTTCCCTAATAATGGTTGCTCACACAGTTTATATAGAGAGTGTAAAATAGTATACAGAAGTGTGAAGGAACACTTTAGTATTACTTTATTTATTTCCTGTATTAGACCTCAGAGGAAGACCTAAACAGCTTGCTTGAGGACCGATTGAAGGTATACAACAATTTAGCAGCTGCACAGATGAAGATTAAAGCCTACGATGCAGCCCTGCAGTCTGTGGAGAATGTGTTACGTTGCCAACCTGAAAATGTCAAGGCGCTATTCAGAAAGGGAAAGGTAGGCTGGTTTTTTTAATTTGAACATTAAAGGTGATTGGCTAGAACAGGGATGGAATGGAGAAATTCTGGCGTGACAATACTTGTTATGGTTTGGATTAGGAGCAATGCCAGCACACTTACCAGAAAACTGTAGGCCTCAAAGTTCACGATGAAAACACAACAAAACATATAATTATGAAATTTTCAGGATACATTAGTCTCTTTCTTTAGAATTTAATAATTCTGTGGTTTGTATTTTTTATTGTGTGTGTGTGCGCGTGTGTGTGTGCATTGTCCTTCGCTCTTCTTTTCAATGTTAAATTTAAAATAGTACTTTGGCGCTTTTTTCTTTTATAAAGACACTAGACAAATTTGTAAGGTTTAACTTTCATTACCACATGTTGCACTTCAGGTTAAGAGAGTAAACTGTTTATCTTGGTTGCAAAAAGTGTTTACTTTCTTAACCTGAAGTTAAGTTTGGTGGTCTTGGGGTAAAATGCTTGCTTTAGAACCTGATGTTTGTGGGTTCAAACCAAGCTGGTGTTAACAAATTTTTCTTAAGTGATAAAAAGTCGTAGCACAACTTCCTTCTGAGGGGAAGTAAAGCCATCGGTCCTGTGTTTATTGTGGTATGTTAAATAACTCTAAAGGGTATGTGAAAATACTTTTCCTGGCAAATATTTTGTTTACCTGCAATAGAAATTATATTAACACACTATAAAAGTAGTTTCATTGGTTATAGAATGTCTAAAATAAAAATAAATTATCAAACACTAGAAAAATTTTCTATTTCGATGCCTATTACTTAAAGAAAAAAAGTATTCTTAAGAAAAAAATGTACAGAACATTTATTGTAGCGAATTTATTATTCTTTAATCTGCAAAATTAGTGTTTGTTTTCTGACAACCAATCAAATGGATTAAATTTAATTCTGACTTGTCCAAAATTGTTCCCCCAAAAAACTATTTTAAACAATAATTTTTTAGAATCTATAACACAGCCCTCATAATGTCCAACTTTTTTTAGTGTTTTCTAAAAATTAACAACACTTTGTGTCAGTTTTAAACACCTCCTTTTTTTCCACATTTAAGTAATTTTGAGACTAATACTAAACTATTTAGAATCATTTGGCCATTTTCTAATGAAGTTGCGTTTTTTAACACTAGTTTATCATTTGGGATCTTACTGATTAATGTTGTATAAAGATTAGATATTGTAAGGTTATAAAACAAAACATGTCAAAGCATGCTGCATGTGATGTGAATACAGATAGTCAATTTTAATCATGTCACATACAAATTTAGAGCAGGAAAGACTACCACATCATTGTTGTTTTTTAATCTTTTAGCACCACGTCTTACTACTCATTAGGATTATATGCTATATAGTTGTTACAATGAGTGAACGAGATCTATTCTGGCGAGTAACAGGCTTTAAGTAGAGGATACCAAGATGTACGGGTCTAATGGCTTATTCAAGGAAACATCTTTTCATTCTTTGAGGCCTCTAATGGAAAAAAATACAAGATCGAATAATCAGCGTAGGTTAAAGGAGGAACCCAGTTCAAATTTTACACTTTAGTCGAAGAATTGAAAATTGTAAAAAAAATAGTAGCTAAAACATTTAAGGAAAAGGTTAAAACAAAAAAATAAAAAGCGGAAATCAATCCAATATATTAATATAGGTAATATTTAAAAAAAACTGCTCTTAACTTTGTTGAAATTGATAAATATTGGCATTAATTAAGGTGGGAGTTTAGGGGATATGAGAAAAGGTCAGGGGTTTTGCAGTTTTTATAGCTAAACTTTTTTTTTTAAATAAATAAAATAATTCTTCATTAGAAACAAAGTTTAATTCTCTACACATGGTGGTTGACCTCGACAATTGGTGAATATTTGTCAAGGGTGTCCTGGAATTTAATTAAAACTTTTTCTCTTCATTTAAAACGTTTGTCATCTAATGCCGCTATGTTCATCACAAATATTTGACAACTGGTGATATGATCAGAATAAGAAATTTTAACTTTGTTTCTACTGGGGCAATATTTCATTTATCTTGACCAAAAAAGTTTTGCTTTAAAAATTTCAAGAATATCGCCCATGACTTGCATTCCCTACACTTCCACCTAGTAAGACTAGTAAAAATAATAGCATCAGTTGTTTCAATTTCATTTTGTGACTGTGCTAATGAAATATTGTTGTTTTGAGATATTTTAGAGTTTGCCATAATATAGTGCATACACAACTTATTGTTGATACAGTCTATATAGGAATAAAAACTATTATTTTCAGGGAGCTATGTCGAAGGAAAAACTAAAACATTTCATCAAATTAAGGAAAAAAACAATGTATTGATAAAGAGTTTTAAAATCACAATCATATTTATTAAACACCTTACCATAAACCTATAATATCAAAGTTTAATTTTTGTTGCATTAATAATATACGTGTTTAATTTTAGATTATGTCAGCGAAAGGTGATAATGCAAATGCAGTGGCTGCTGTCCGCAAAGCCAGTCAACTGGAGCCAGACTCGAAGATGATCCGACAAGAGCTGTTACGGTTGGTCAGTCTTCGCAACGAAGATAACAAGCTCGAGAAAAATCTGTATAAGAAGATGTTAGGACAAAAAAATAAGCCCCAAGAAACAAACATCAACAGCAAAAAGGTATAATTCACGGGGCAGATTTCAAAAATGTTTATTTGACAGGATGTTAATTTTGTTTGTGTATGCTGCTTAGGTTTGAAATATATAAGAAAATTAATTAGGAAATTATGGTGTTTTTTAATCCATCTAGTTGGCATTGTGTTTTCTATGCCTGGACACTTTTTTATGTAAGTCATGTGGTATCACTGAATCAATTATCACAAATAAAACCAAACTTGGTGTAAAATATATATCTTCTTATATTCAATTGAGTTTTTAATTATGGTTGAGTCCATTTTTAATAAACTTTTTTTTAATGAAACAAATAGCCGAAACTATTGTTAATGCATTTTAGTGGGGATAGTCCCTCATAGATATCATATTCTGAAAATTGAAAAATGACACCTGGACACGGGAATCGAACCCGGGACCTTCGGCTTAGTACGCCAATGCTCTTACCACTGAGCTATTCAGGGTTCGTCCCGTGCCCATGGTCATTCTTCACTCATAGTTTAAGGCAGAGTCTAAGATGGACGTGCGGAAGTCGTCAGCTTATAAACATTTGGTGAATTTGTGCAATTAACAAACACAACTTGAATAACCTAAAAATTCCTTCACAACTGCTCTGCAAAGCTTTGAAATAATTATTTCAAGCACAACATCACGTTGGTTTTCCTTGTATTCTTTCAACTCCATTAGCAATTTTTTCAACCATATACAACTTAAATGATTCTCAAATCACATCCAGATTGACCAGGGATGGGCTGAAATTGTCCCAAAATTTAAAATATTTCTTTATCAATCTCATTTTAGGAATTACTTTGCTTTATTTTCGGAAAATAAATTGTATAAGCTTCCTAGCAAACGATGATCAATCCTTTCGATACGAGTAAGAATTGAAAATATGGAGGAATAGCATACTCTAGTTTTACACCCCTAAAAATAATATATATTTGGAATAAGATACAGGAAACGTGTTTAGAAATCACCTTTTATCTTCCAAATATACTTTACAAACTACTTCAAAAAAGGAGAAAAGAGGTATAGGTAAGTGTAAAAGTGTTAGTAAAATAAAAGATGGAAATTTGATTTCTTGTGTAGAAACTTTGTGAAGAATGATAAGAGTTGTTGATGTTGGTTTGTATTGCTTACAGCAGATCCCTTGGGGCATGATGCTGGGTTCAATGGCGGCGGTGGTGGTGGGGGTGGCAGCATTTAAATACAGGTTTATGTAATAGCGGCAACCTCAGTACATTCCAACATCCGGTTTGTGTGTACCAACATTTACAATCGATAGGTTCCAGTGTGAATTAAAATCATCCAAGACTGGCAGAATCTATGAGAGTGCAAGTTTGTCTTAGGCTTGAAAAACTTTCATGTACGTTACAGTATTTGCACATATGGAGTAACTTTTTTTTCTGTTATTTAGTAATGTATGATATTTTATAAATCACTTAAGAGAATTAATATTTAAAATAAGGTATGCATGCACATATGTATGATAATGAACAATAATTACACTTAAATTATATTTTTTTCACCTATAAATCTGAAGATTCAATTATTTCACTAGTGAAACTGTCTTTAGTTGTACTCTATACTCATTTACAAAAGTTTATATTTGTTTTTACTCTTTATGTTAAGTTTAATTCAAAAGTGCGTTAATAAATAAATCACCGGTATCACGTTGTATTTGTTTGGATATCTTTCACCAATTGATGAGTTCCACTTTATAAGGTATGGTCATGTAATGAGTATGGACAAGGCAAGAATACCAAAGAGAATGATGGAGATGAATTATGTAGGGAAAATACCATGATGGAGGTAAAGAAAGAGATGGGAGGAGCAGATAACATAAAGTTTGCGAGTAATAGGAGAAGAATGGAAGGGAAGAAAGGTGAAAGGATAGAGGAAGATGGGGGCATTTTATTAAACTGACCCAGCCTCAGGGTGGAAACAGTCGATAATGGTGGTGATGCTCAATGGCCGCATTGCAGTCAACCTCTAACCATGCTGCCAAAGTTCAGTAGGTGTTTTACTCTTTTCTGATGAAGAAGAGGACTGATATACCATCTAAGTCTTACTTCCTCTACTATTTCATGTACTCCCTGTACCCCCACGTTTTCCCGGATAACTTCATTCCTAATCTTGTTTCTCCTTGTGACAGCAAACATGCTCTCACAAACTTCATTCCCATCGCATCCACGTTCCTAGTTTCTCTTACATTAAATGTATATGTATGTACATGCTGCATGTGTGACAATGAGTACAGAGTACATCTTGTACAACACTTCATTCTACTTATATATGTTTTTAAATTCATCCTTGATATATATATTTAAAAAAAATAGAATGTGTAGGAAGAAAGCACAGGAGAAAGTGAAGGGTCAAAATAACTTAAACAATATGGAATGTATAGTAAAAAAAGAAACAAATTTAAATAAATATAATATACTGCCCTAAGATGGTTGCTACCGTCTACAAATATTGTTGGTTTTGTTCTGTCAGAACTTGTGTTGGTTCACTCCATTATTTTGTTAATTAAAATCTTCATTTTATCTACAAATCTCTAAGTCCTTCTTCCAAATATAATACAATTGCCTCATAATGCGAAAAGAGGTTTTCCTTATAGAGTGATAAGTCCAATATTTGAATCTTGAAAAAATTAATGGAAAAAAGTGAAAATAAAAATATATTATTATCAGGAGTGTGCGAATAGGATTATTTATTGAATTGAATACCAAGTAGTACAAATCCAATAGTATATTTTTCTTATGTTTTTGATAAAAAATAATTTAAATTAGTAAATTCCTATTGAAAATGTGGGTTTATATTTAAGTATGCAAAATTAAAAATGCAAAAAATTACTTCAAAGCATTGTTACTTGAACTGATACTAATAAAAAAAGACCGAATTTAAAACAAGATTTCAAAAAATTGAGAGAACCTTTGATCCAGTGACAGAAATTTAAAATTTGCTCGGAGAATGTTTATGCATTATTATTATTAGAAAGGGTAAAATAATAGTGTGATTAATAAAGTTCTAATTTTTTAATATACAAGGCCTATTTTTGTTTGTGTGATGATTAGTACTCAACCCAAAATTTGGTTGGATCCTAAACAATTCCACTGTCAGCTGAGAGCCTATGCAGCACTGAAAAGGCTCCTTAGAGAAATTAGGACATTAGTCTGCAAAGCCACCAACTGACCCTACAAGCGACATCTTCACTCTATTAATCACAGGGACTGGCTGTATACTAAATGTTAATTCTAGTATCAGTTCATACCTCTGCCACTTTCATGTTATACAACAATACATTTAATTAAACAACCCAACAGTAATGAATGATAAAATTATTTCTTGGTCCCTTTAAATGTTATCTAGGCAGTGGATGGGGGTAAGGAAGGGAGATTGGGGAGAAAACATAGGCGGGTTCTAGGGTGGCTAGGGTATGCAAATGGTAGCCCTCAGGGCTAAAAGGGGAAATTGGAGTAGGTGGGGGTCGGATGGTCGGTGAGAGGGGAAGACTAGAGGAGGAATTAGCTAACTCGGGCACAGGGACTCTTGGAGATGTTGGAGTGGAGTGTTGGCGTTTGGGGGCCTGGTGGTTGCAGTCGGGATTGTAGAAGATGGGTCCACGGGTAAAGTATTGTTTGGTTGCCGCTGTCTTCTGTCGGTGGGCCTTGCCGGATCAACGGGTGTATCCCATCCCGTGAGGTCACCGTCGGAAGGGACGATCAGGTTGGAGGGTGAGAGGACAGAGTCCCGGCAACAGGGAGTCGCGGTGGGAGGCAAAGGAACTGTCCCGGCAACGTGAGTCGCGGTGGGAGGCAGAGGAACAGTCCCGGCAACGTGAGTCGCGATGGGAGGTAAGGGATAGTTGCGGAAGGATAGGGAGTGACGATGAAAATGCTCTTTCCAAAATAATGACAATATATTAATGCTCTTTGCAATGTGGTTCACCATGGTTGGGTCACCACTAAAAACAGCTCCAGAAATCACTGTTATATACCCTTCACTGCTGCCTGGCCTTGTCCAATGGGGAAAACAGGGGCTTCCCATTGGTGCAGGAAAACGTGAGAGACAGAGTCCATT
>CABFOV010003182.1:18220-41990 GCA_902141375.1 Timema poppense | reverse complement strand
TTTTTTTTTTAATTTGTTTGACATAATTCATACATTACCAGTTATAATGATATTTATATCAGACTTAATAAGCTATTTTGTACAATTTATGCTCATAGCTAGAGCCACATGTTTTTAGTAAAAGTGACAATCAAAATTTGTAATTTTATTTTGAATTAAAATGAATGAAGGTGATTTTTTAAATGTATAGATCCAACCCAGTTATTACTATTTATTGGTTTCATGAACATGGAGCACAACAAAACCTATATTGTTAAGCTACAGATTTATGTGCAAAAAAAAACAACTAGCAAAGTATGCGTACAGTTATGCTCTTATAACTGAAGAAATATACAAGAAAAACCTAAAATACGCACAAACAAAAAAGACAAGGATTGCAATTAAAATGGTAATATAAAATTGTAAGTTACAACAGTTTATCGATTGGGGTTCTGATTACAATAAGCAACTGGATATTTCTCAAGTCAAGGTGTTAATCACTTTCAGCTATACTTAAAATGTTCTTGTACATTGATAAGCTCTTCTCTATGTCAAGCACAGTGATGGGTGTGTGTGCGAGATTCCTGCGGGGAAAAAATATTTTCCCGTTCCTGACCTGATTGTCGAGACAGAGAGGCTATAATCTAAAAAATGTTGGTAACTGTGCTTTCATCCCTGAATATAGAAAACACTGGGTCATTATTTGATATGTGATAGGTATTTATTATCTCGCACACCCCTAGTGATAGGACAATATTTGATGCTGGCCATATCTGTAGGAGTATGCTCTGTTACTTCCTGTTTTCCCCCCGAAGAAGTTGGCTGACTCTTTCTAAAAATATGAGCCTTATATTCCTTTTCATTAAGTTTTTATATTTGTCTTCCATTGCTCTTCCAGGTGTATTCGGCACCAGACTATTTGATTATTTATGAAATAGCTCCAAAGATTCTGATGACTGTAAACTTCATGCAAGCTTGTTGATGGTTTCAGAAAGTGTTCCAAAGTGTGCCTGAATGAATACAAGAACACACTGCAACTAATTCCTTTAGCAAGCGCTGATTGCATATTTTATGCTAGCTGCATTTTTCAGGATTAAGCGAACTCAAAATAAAGCCAGTAGCGACTTAAGAACATCAATTATCTCTTTCCCACCTGTCTCCATTGCCGCCCTCAAATTCCATCACCAAGAATAGTGGGAAAAGTAGGATATCTTACTCAAAAAACATCATCAATTGGCCTTTGTACTACTTACCTGAATCACTATAATATATGGTCAGTGGTAAATAGCCTACATAATGGAGTTAAACTAAATTTATCTGCTTTACTTTACATCCATTACTGTTTCTAGGCTGTGGCATGGGCCACTTTTTTATTCAAGCCATACATTTTTTACTACCGGCCTGCTTGTTGAGATTGCATATTGATCTCAATAAGGAAAAAATACATGCCTAAATGCAAAAATTTGCCACCTAATTATCGGAATCTATTTTCTAAAGAAAAAAAAAGAGATAAACTAAATAATAACCTGACACCTAGCCAGTAGCCTTATAAAAACCTTCCATTCAAAACAGCACAATTTACTGACCATACAAATTATGAAATCCAAAATATGTTTAATATAATGATATTTTGTGTTGTGAGTTGACTGTACTGCAGATCTTATGGAAGAAAAGTATGTTTTTCTATCTAGGCCTAACCTAACTATCCTTTCAGGTTTGCTTCCTTCACTAACACTTATTTTACATTAGTGTACAGCGTTTCTAGACTGTCTTAGATGTATCACAGACCTATGAATAAGCCATGAATAGTTCCACTGCAGGGCAGTAGACTTATGCAATCAAAGAAGAACTGGATACGCTGGAAAAGAAAGACACCTGAGAGCTAGATCATAATTTGTCGGTAAAAATGCTATAGGCTCAAAATGGGTCTTCAATGTACTAAAGGTTTTGCATAGAAAGAAGAGGTTGACTACAATGACACCTACTCTTCTACAATACGGTATGACTATATGAATCCTACTCACTATCGCAGTTCAACAAAGCTATGAAATCATGCAGTTTGATGGGATAACAGCATTTTTGTATGGCGAGCTCAAAGAAGACATCTACATGTTTCCACCAGATGGAATCAACGTTGATCTAAACCTTGTAAATTAATTATGGTCTCAAACAATCACCATGTTGTTGGAATGAAAAGTGTGACAGTTTCCTAAAAATATTTGGATTCAGCCAAAGTACTGCAGATAAATGTGTTTATCGAGGCGACTTCAATGAAACAATGGTTTTTTACTTGCATTATATGTTGATGATGGGCTGATCATGGCTGATAACAAAATGGTACTTCATCTTGTACTCAATGAACTTAAGACGACTTTTGAAGTCACAATGAGTGAATCAAATTACTTTATGGGACGAACTAAAACAAAATAATCTGAACGGATCGATAATTTTACATCAGACCAACTATATCAAACAAATAATCAAAAGATTCAATCTTTAAGACTAAGCCAACCAATGTATCTGCTTATCCACACACTAGCTTAAGTTCAAATAAAGGCAAAACTGAAGAAAGAAAAGTACCCTATTGAAAAGCTGTTGGAAGATAAATGTTTGCTGGAATAGTTAGTCGAATATAAATTATGTATACATTTGAAAACGTGAGTAGCATGGCCTAAGTCATTGGAATGCAGTCAAACGCATCTTAAAATACTTAAAAGACACATCCAACTATGGCAGTGCATTTACAAGTAGTGAGAATCCACCCTATTAATTGATTTCTTTGACTATGATTTCGCGAACGACTTGGACACCCGACGCTTCACAACCGAATACCTGTTTCAAATTATCAATGGTCCTGTAACATGGGCTAGTAAATGCCAACGGACAGTCTCAATTTCCATTACCGAAGCCGAGTAAATTGCTGCATCAACGGCGGCCAAAGAAGTTATCTAGTTGAGATATATTTTACTTGACACTGAGGAAACAGTGGGAGAGGCCACAGTTGTAGCAGTTGATCATCAACGTTCAATGCGTCTGGTGGGAAACCAACCCAAAGTTTCACAAGAGAACTAAACACACAGACGTGTGTTACCACTTCATACATGAGAAGTATGAGAACGGTGGAAATGAAATCAAACATGTACCCTCTGAAGACCAGTTAGCAGATATATTTACCAAACCTCTTTTACGTGATCGTTTTCAGACACACTGTGCTGCAATTGGAATGGCAAGACTGGAATGCTAATAAACACCATTATTTGAAATTAAATTTATATAAAGTTTTTTAAACTGATTATATTTAAATTAACTGTATTTCTAACCATTTATGTAACTGTGAATAAGCATTCATTTAGTGGGAGTGTCGAGACATGGTTAAAATATCATGCCAATCGAAAATCCTAAAACATAACACCATTTCTCGTAAACTGTTTGGCCGATCACAGTAGTTTTTTCATAATTTGTTGTAAAAACCTTAAAAGACATGAGGATATTATTAAAATTCTCATAATAAAATTGGTTTGCTTTGAAAAAATTGTTTTCGAATGAAAGCTCTATAATGAGGTTTTTAGTGCATACATATTTTCACTCTGTGTAAAAGTATTTTCCCAATTGAGATATGTAGTAGAAGTATACGAAATGATCATGAACTGAATTTTTATTTTGGTATAAGCCTCATTCCTCTAACACCAATACTTTTCACAGTTTAATGTGTTTATGTCAGTGTTGCAATATTAAATATTGTGTTTTTTGTTTTTGATGTAATAATTGTGTGTATAGTGTGGCAACATTATTGGGTTTTTTCTCGCTGAATACTACCATTGTTGTTAGTTATTTACGCCGATTATAATTGCTGTATAATTTCCTCCAAATAAATGACTACATCTGAACAAGTGTCGCCTTTCACTGCGAGCAAGTCCTGTTTATTCATCAAAGGTTATGGGTCCAGGAACACTGAAGAACACTAGACAGTTTTCCCAGCATGTGGCATTGAAAAGATTTTTTTGAGGTTAATAAAAAGGAATCGTGGAAACGGTTAGACTCTGTGTTATTTTGAGTATTGGGAGTTTTTATTGGTGAAGAAAAAATACAGAGAGAGCAATTTTGTTGAAGATGGACTAAGATTAAACAGTGGTGAAAATTGGGCAGTATGGCGCTTCCAAACGGAAGTAATTCTTGGAGGCAAGGGATTATATGACATTGTTGTGGGAGAGAAAGTCAAGCCAGAAGATGAGAAAAGCCAACGAGAATGGATAAGCAATGATGCGAGGCCTCAGGAGATTATTGTGATGAGGATGGAACCAGGGCCGCTGACACACTTACTATCTCGTAGCACTGCTAAGGATATGTGGAGTAAGCTAAAGTCGGGCTATGACAAAGAATCGGTGGTCAACGTGCACCTATTGCAGCAAAAATTCTTGATGTTGCAATTTGAGGAGAGTTCCATGTCAGTCTTCCTGTCAAAATTAGAAGAAAGAAGAAACAAGTTAAAACAGGCAGGTGAACCTGTTTCTGAGAAAATTGTTATTACCAAAATACTTATGAGTTTACCAGAGAAGTACAGGCATTTCTGATCAGCATGGGAGTCTGTGCCATCAGAGAATCAAAATATGGAGGAATTGACTTCTCGTTCATTACTGGGGGAAGAAAGAATGGGTTCGTTTGAGGAAGTAGTAGCACTGGCCAGTGTAGATAATCATTCAAGAAAATGTTATACCTGTGGGAAAGTAGGCCATTTGTCAAAAGATTGATACAAAAATAAAGGGAAAGAATTGAGAAGCTGTCATTATTGCAAGAAGAAAGGTAACTTAATGAAAAATTGTAGACAGTTGAAAACTAAAGGAAAGGACAGTAAAGGAAGTAAACCAGAATCAAATGCATTCATAACTCTAAATGATGAAGAAAATATTTATGAAACTGTTGGTACATGGACACAGGTGCCAGTGATCATATGTGTGGGAATAAGCTGTTATTTAAGATTTTAGTTGAGAAACCACTCTCCAGAAAGGTGAAAGTTGGCAATGGAAAATTACTTAGTGTGATGGGAGTTGGTAGTGTTATGCTGAGTGGTAAGAATGGAGAGAAGAACTTGAAAACATCCTTATCAAATGTGTTATATGTTCCTGATTTGAGGTTTAATTTGTTCTCAGTAGTTTATGTGTTGGACAAGGGTTTCTGTCTAAAATCAAATAGTGAACTTTGTAAATTTGTAGACAATGATGGTGTCACTCGAGTATTAGCAAGACGTGTTAAAAAAAACTCTATAGAATGGTGTTTACAGACAATCTAGGAACGTATGATAAAGAAGTTACTTTATTGCGGGAACAAAATGCTCAAAATGACATTTTACGTGTACCGGAATGCACTCGCAAGTTTGACAGTTCGAGTTGTTTGACGCAAAAGGTGAGTAAATTATCAGATTGGCATAAAAAAAACTTGTACATGAGAACTTTAATACAATAAAAGAAGTGTTAAAACGTAAAGATACTGACTTTATTAGCGATAATGATGGTTATGTGTGTGAGGGTTGTCTGGCGGGAAAACAACGTATTTAATTCCCGATAAGCAGTCCGCGAGCGACTGATAGATTGCAATTAGTGGACCGATGGAGCAGACATCCATGGGTGGATCCAGGTTTTTTCTGCTATTGAAGGACGACTTTTCAGAGTTTCGTAAAGTATTATTCCTGACCATAAATCAAAAGTAAAAACATGTATTGAAAAGTATATTTTAAAATCAGAAAGAGAAACAGGTTGTAAATTGAAGATCCTACGTACTGATAACGGCTTAAGAGTTTGTAAATGAAGATTTAAAACACTTGTTGAAGTCCCATAACATAATTAATCAGAGAAGTGTAGTGTACACACCAGAACAAAATGGCAGAGCCGAACGAGAAATGCGCCCGTTAGTGGAGGCTGCTCGTGCCATGTTGCAAGACGCTGATATGTACAAGAAGTTTTGGGTTGAAGCCATCAACACGGCTTCATATACTATTAACCGAACAGGGCCTAGTCCTATACCAGGAAAAACGCCTTATGAAGCTTTCTATATTCAGAAAACAGCCATAGAGTATTTTAGAATATTTGGTTCAAGAGTGTCTGCGCATATACCTAAGCAGAAGAGGTTTAAGTTGGATCCCAAGAATAGGATCGGTTTATTTGTGGGATATAGTGATAAAACGAAAGGATTAAGATGTTACTTACCTGACAGAAATAATGTGGAGATCCATAGAGATGTAATCTTCTTACCGCAGCGAGACCCTGAAAACAAAGAAAAGGATTATTATGTAAATAATAAACAGAGACAGGAATGTCTAAATTAAGTTAGTGAGGAACAAGGACAGGAGTACCTACCTAAAGTATGTGAGGAGCAAGTAATGGAGAGATAGGATTTGGGAACTGAGGAGGTGCCTCAGGAAGAAGTGATCAGTGAGATTATAGAAGAAGGTCAGGAAGAAGGATATATTTTAAGAGAAAGGAGACAGTTGAAGTTACCATCCAGATTTGATGATTTCCATGTGGGTTTGATGACAGTTGGTGATGAAGATCCTGTAACATATGAAGAAGCTGTATCAAGTGTTGACAGTAATAATTGGAAACAAGCAATGGACACGGAAATGAGAGCACTTACAGAAAATGATACATGTATAAGAGTAGAGGAGCCAAAGAATTGTGATATTATTGATTGTAAATAGATTTTTAAACGTAATAAAAATGAACAGGGTAATATTGTGTCGCATAAGGCTAGATTAGTAGCTAGAGGTTTTAAACAAGATTTGTCTTTCTCAGAAACGTATAGTCCTGTAGCGAGGTTAACTTCAATAAGAATGTTTTTAGCGTTTTGTAATGAATATAAATTACTATTATATCAATAATATGTTTGCAGTGCATTTTTGTATGGATACATTGATGGTGATGTCTTTGTTTATTTGCTAGAAGGGTGTTATAAAAATTATAATGGCAATAATGTGTACAAGTTACAAAAATCATTAGACGATTTAAAAGAATCACCTAAAAATTGAAATACAAAGTTTCATGATGTAATAATATCTAAGTTAGGCTTTGTAAGATGTGAATATGAATTCTGCATGTATATAAAAATATAGTGGAGTATAGAGTATACTTACTCCTATACATCAATGATTTGTTGTTAACTTCTAATGATATTGAAGAGATAAATAATGTAAAAAAAAAGTTAAATGAACACTTTAAGAGGAAGGATATGGGTAAAGATTATAAAATTAAACATTATTTGGGAATGCATGTAACTCAAAGTTTAAGGGAGGGAACTATAGTGATAAATCAGAGTACCTATCTTAAAAAAAATTGTATATCTTGTAATATGTTGGATTGTGAATCTATTGTAACGTTTATGGAAGAAAACTTTGATCACAGTTTGTTAAAAAGAAATCATTCTGAAAGCCAGGAAATAGAAAGTAGATGCAGGTCAGTAATTGGTTCTTTAATGTATTAAATGTTGTGTTCGAGACCTGATCTGTCTTACAATAAGCATTTTAAGTAGATACCTGTCTTGCGCTAGTAATGACTTAAGGGTAGCTCTCTAGAGAGTATTACGCTATGTAAAAGTTAGCCTAGATATAAGTTTAGTTTTTAAAAGAGATAAAAATAAAGATATTGTTGGGTTTGTTGATTTTGATCGGGCAGGCGATAAGTATGATCGAAGGTTGACTGGAGGCTATGTTTTTCAAATTTATGGTTGTACCATTTCATGGGTTTCTCGCAAACAGGCTACAGTTGCCTTATCGTCTACTGAATCTGAATATGTTGTTTTAAGTTTAGCTGTTAGTGGAACATGTTAGTTGAGGAATTTCTTTGAAAGCTTAGAAAGCAAAAGTGTTTGTGTTAAGTTGTTTGAGGATAATCAGTCGGTGATTAAGATTGGTAAAAATCCGCAATTTCATCATAAATTGAAACAATGTTGATATCAAGGTAAATTTTGTAAGAGATAAAGTAAACCGTAATATTGTAAGTGTTGAGTACATTAGTACAAATGAACAAGTAGCGGATATTTTCACAAAACCACTAGGTAAAATTAAATTCTATAAGCTTAAGCATAGTTTGGGATTGTATAAGCCGTACGTTTTTTTGGTAGTATTGTTCTGTTTGTAAGAATTTTAACATTGAGGGAGGGTGTCAGTGTTGCTATGTTAAATCTAGTGTTTTTTTCTTTCCCCGAATACTACCATTGTTGTTAGTTATTTGCACCGTTTATAATTGCTGTATAATTTCCTCTAAACAAGTGTCACCTTTCACTGCAAGAAAGTCCTGTCTACTCACCAAAGTTTAGTTATGAGCTCTTCACGCGCACCAGGTTTTCGATAAACTGAAGATTGTTAGATAGACCGGTCCATCATTCCGTTCGGTCACTTATTGATGATTGTGCTTGAAGGAAGTCTGGACATGATAATAGTGATTTAATAATGGGAGTAATAATAAGAGTTGGTTTGACTAATATAAAGCACATCTATTTCAACTTTGTAGGAATGGAATGATGGGTTAGTTTTTCTGACAATCTTCAGTTTATCGGAAACCTGGTGCGCGTGAAGAGCTTGTAACTAAACACATAATCAAACTGTGAAAAGAATTGGTGTTAGTGGAATGAATCTTACAACAAAATAAAATTCAGTTCATGATGATCATTTCGTACACTTATGGCAGGAAAAAAAACTTGTATACAGAGTGAAAATATGTCAGCACTAAAAACGTCATTATAGTTCTTTCATGAAAAAACATTTTTTTCATAGCAAACCAATAGGAATATGGGAATTTTAATAATATCCTAATGTATTTTAAGGTTTTTCTAACAAATTATGGAAAAGCTATTGTGATTGTCCGAGTATTTTTCAAGAAACAGTGATTTATGTTTTAGGATTTCCGAGATTTTATCGCGGTAAAAATGATGTCGCTCAGATTTCCCCCGCAAGAACTTAAAATGTGGTCATTATGTGCTTGTGTCGTGAATTCAAATATCGTCTGCACTTTATACGGTGCCTATACAAACAAACAAAAAAACCATAACAATTAGAGCAGAATTTATTAAAAAGTACATGTGAAATTATTGATTTGCATAAAAAACTTTATTTATTTGCCTTGTATAAGTAGTAAACACCTTTCCTACTAGGTTTTTTTTATGATTACTTTAGTTGGAAATAGAAACAAAATAATACTAAATTTATCAAATGATTGACGTTATGTAAAATTTAGCCCAGCCACGATAACACGTTATCTACCTTAATAGTTAGGTATGTAAAGTACAACGAGATACAACTTAAAAATCTCATATGCTTGCTCTCTGATCAAACCCTTACCAATACCAACATGTTCACTAAAAAGAATGTTTCTAACATATAGTACGATTTTGATAGGAAGAACAGTAGAAGTTGGTTACTAAAGTTACTAAAACAATTTTTGTATATTCATACATCAAGTTATGTTATCTGCCTCTGTCACTATTGATAGATATTATCAATACCCATAAAATAACACAAATTATAAAATAAAATATTATTAATGTTGGTCGCAAAGAAATATGTTTGAATTTTCTTTATCGTTCTTCCAATCAAAAACAGGGTATAGATGGATGACATTGTTATAGAAATTTATCATTTCCAATTATACTGGATATTAGAATAACACCCGTTAACAGTTTAATTTGAAAAATAATACACAAATAAAATTAAAAACTATTGTTACTGATATATACAACAAATGTTCGATACAATGATTCAAGGATTTCTAATTCTAAACAATTTCACTGTTCAGCACTTCCATTTCATTATCCTATAGTTTACATTAAATTGTATTACATAGTTTCATTAACGCAAGTTCCTTTTTATGATGTAAAATAATTTAAGTTCTTAGACTTTTTTTTTACAAAATGTATGTTCATATTATTAAAGCCACAATATAGTATACTGTTAAATATAATAAAATCTTAGTTTAAGCATATTTTATCCTCTTTATTGACGAAATAAATAATTACTGTTTTTTGTTTATTGTTTAAATTTCTACCGGCAGATGTCTCTAGTAATGTAAACTTACAATGTTGAAGTGCATGATGGGTAAAATAGTTAAAGGAATTTGTAAGGTTTATTTTAGTAAATAAATATTTAGCTTAATTGATATGAATTTTATATAAGGGAACTTGATAGTAACAATAATATTCTTTAGTTTATAAATCAGAATACAAATAACTGGTTTATATTAATTACACTGTCAAACAATTCTATAAAATAAACTGTGTAAACCACTCCATTTTATTGTAAACAAGAGGCCAGAATAACACTGGATTAAATTACAAAAATACAGTTATATTAAATATAAAATTTAGATTCAAAATTTTATTTTTGATAAAGATTTTAACTTAAACCTATTGCTATTATTATTAAATCTCTTAAGTTATCATCACTATAACATATTGTATAAGAAGAAAACTATTTATTTTGTATGTAAGATATATTTAAAGTTAATTTCTATAAGCTACTTTTGACTTATTCAAATTTAGACTCACATTTGTTAAAGTTCTCTAGATCAAATGCAGATTTTTATTTTTGTCAACTGAATTCACTGTAATAAACAGAATAGGTATAGACTTACTTAGGGGTAGGTAAATTTAAAAACTCTACTAGGCCCTATCTACCCACCATAAAAAAAAAGTAGTTAGCAATTTGTACATTCAATTCTTTTAATTCCATAAATCATATTTTAATGTAGGCTACTATTAACTTACCATTTACATATTATTTTTTCAGTTCTAGACTTGTATTGATTTTGTAGGCCCAACTTTCTCACAACATTTTTAACCCTAGAATACTGTTGTACGTAAACTATATGAGGAGTGCTTGAACAACTTTTCATCCCCACTCTCCTTCCAAGAAAGTGGGCCACCCCTCTTTTGAGCTATACATCCAACTGTCATTTAACAATAAGCTGTCATGATGGATGATTGCATCTAGGATGTAACGTTACGTTATTCAGTAATTTGGAAGTAGATGCCAGATTTATGTATCAACAGTTTTAATAGAGTTAAAAGAAACACCAATATTGGGCCTAACTGTGCCCGGACTATTAAAAATCGGTTGATTATCAATATTTTCATTTCTTTCTTCTTTACAAATAACTAAACAGTTCCAGCCATTACAAGTATTTACACAGGTTTTTTTTTCTAGACCTGATTCTTCTTATTTTTTATTTTGATGTAGCCTATTTAATTTTGTGTTTGATGTATTTAATTTTGATCCAATTAAAAAACAAAAAATGAAAGAAAAAAAATCAAATTAACCAAAAAAGACTAAAAGTTAAACGAAGATAACGTAAGAAGCTTATTACTTAGGTTGTATCTTTTAATACGTCAGAGTTACATAGCAATGGCAATACAGCACTACACAATGATGATACTATTCTAAGGTTAAACATATTTTTATCCAATGTCAACTATAGCTTTTTTGCTCCATCTGGTAACCAACTTAATACAATCTATTGTATGATTGATTTTAGAGATACATTCTTTGTGATCAAGCCTAAAGTTTAGTATCACATAAATACAGGGACATTTCCATTTGAACTGTTTTGGATCTGTACTTACCTATTTTGAAAGGTGTGGACAATTTTGAATTTGCATCACTCCATAGATAGATTAGTGACTGACAAATAATTGTATAAACACATTTCATTTAAATGACTTTATATTATTTCATACACTCTAAAGTAGAATTGTGCTTGGAGTGCACTTATACCTGTTTCTTTTTGCCAACATTGATAACATTTTACCATATTACTGTTATTTATAGAAATTTAAAATATCTATCAAACGTGACAGTTGAATGACTATATTAAAGTTGTTTTAATAATATTTGTAACTGTCGATTATGGTCCTTCTTCCATAATTTTATAGCTCGTAATATCAAAGAAGTCAGTGGCTGGAATATTTTTCCTAACCACCCTCAAATAGAATGTAATATTAGTGTAATTCTTCAATCTAAGAGGTTTTCATCAACATTTCATTCTCTTTAATGCATTGTATCAATGCCTTGTTTTGTTGGTGATATTCTTCTCTGAACAAATGATTGTAATGGTATTTGTTGTATTATCAGTTTTAGATACATTGGTTTAGATCTGAAAACAGTTGGACTGTCAAACCATGGTCAAAATCACACACATCTTAAAGGCTGAACCACCAAACCTTGTTTCCGAGGAACTCATGTTCAAATTTTGGTTGGAACTTCAAATGTATATTAAACAAGGCTCTACAATAATATTTTGAAATTAATCACTTTAAGGAACTCCTAATGAGTAAATATAAAAAGATATAAAAATACTCAATCAACTTAGCAAGCAGATTTTATTTAGTCGATTTAGGAGTTAGTATGCTAAGCTTTCGACTCCAACACCTCTATTTTTCTACGATTAGATTCTTGTTCCTTCTTAAATAGCAAAAGTATATTAATCAGTTATAACAAATTGATCGCATTAACATGTTCCAATACAGATTTATTTATGGGAAGCTTCTTTGGCACTATGAATTTATATTAAAATTAAAATTTGTCAATCCAAATTATAAATATTGCTTGTAAAGAATAAAAAAAGCTATAAAATTTAAATGATACAATGGCCATGTATTGTGATAATATTATAAATTTTTATTTTGAAGCCAGTGAGTTTCAGTATATTTTTACAAACTCTACATACAGCCATATTTGCTTCCAACTCGGATTCTACAGCCCTGTTCATAAGCCAGGCCATACATACTTTTAAACAAATTTGACTTTGTGTCTGCTTTCACATGTTAGCACTCTGCCATATTTGTTGATCATATTTGAAAGGCATCTCTTCTACTTTCAAATTAACTGAACATGACACTGACTAAACATACTATAATGGTTTGGTTTTTTGGGTGTAGGCTACTCTTTAATTTTCTTAAATAAACAGGACCTTTAGGACAGAGGTACCAGCTGTGAGTTGTCTACTTGCATTAAATGAATGCCTCTTAGAAGATAAAATGAGTATCATAATATAGTTATGTAATTCAAATTAAAAGTAGCTATGTAAAAAGTTAGTTTATATACAAAGGCAGTGTTTGGGTTTTATTTTTATTGTGAATTGACCACTAGATGAGGTGATCTCGTGTACAAAACCATGTACATGTTATGTGGTTTCTAGATATTACTATAATCAATAGGTTTCAAGTGCAAATGATTATTGTGTTTTAATTGCTAAAAAGAAAAATTACTTGAAGAGATGGCTTGATGAATGATCTACTTAGTGTGAATTATGTAACAAACCAAATCGTCTTTCAGGGTAGAAACCCTAAGATAGGCCTAAACATGTTTAGTTTAGTGGTCAAAAATATAATCGAGAAAGTAATAATTTTTCTACCTTTGGCATACAAGTCCTGAGTAAGAAGAAATACCTACACCAATAAGTTAAATTTCAAGTCTTTCCACTTCACACAACCACACTATTAGGCCCTATATAGCAAATCTCCATTCATTACCATGATATAATGTAATTTGTGTCAGTAGCACAATGTTTTCTCAATGGCAACTTTGTTTAATAATCTGCCTTTATTTATTATAATTATATAATATGCGTTATTGTTTTAGATGATATTGTTCCATTTGTATTTATGGTCCCTTTTTAGTCCTTATTTTCTGAAATCTGCAAGGCTATATTAAAATTTAAATTCAATATACTTTGGTTTCATTGGTGTTGTATTTAAAAAAATACAATTTCAATATAATTTTATCTTAAATTATCGGTTCATGTATCTATCGACAACAATATTTTAAATAAGGAAGAAGGATGAGGGTGTTTTTCAAGGAGCTGCACTAGTCTTAGCGTGAGAAAGAAAAATAAGTGTATAAACTACCTTCATTATAGCCATTTAGGATTAAACCCCAAGACCCCTGTTCTAAAGGTAGACATACTTTATATAAAAACATTTTGCAAAATATATTTTCATAAAAGATATTAAAATATCAAAATTGGCTTTAAACACAATATATTTATCCAGGGCCATACAGATTATTTGTTTGTAGTGTGTAGCGGGAAAGGTGGGGAAGGGAGAGATTAAATATCTCCCACTTCTTTTTCAAGAATATTATTGGTGTATATTTTGTATTCCTCTTCAATATAAAGGCTAAAAGCTTATTGGTGATTTATATAAAATTCTTAATACCTTCAACTCCTGTTCAAATAATCAAATGACATAAAGAAGAATGTTAGGTTAAAACAATTCCTTGCCATCTTTTGTTGGCAGTGAAGATAGAACATCCCCCACCCCAAACATATATTTCTGGGTATGGCCCCGCCTTTTCCGCAATGCAATTAAATAAATCATAAAATGTTTTTATTTGAGAAAACTACACACTGAAAACAAATTAAAATCAAATTAACAAATTACATTACGGTACGGTACTAAAATTCCCCCTTATTACATACATTTTCATAGTACAACATTATTTAAATAAAAAGATACATTTGAAATTTGAACATATAGAAATTATGTTGTTACAACATTTTGTAAGTTTATTAACAAATAAATAAAATTATCTAAATATACATGTTGCACAACCTTGTTGGTATCTGATTTTAATAACAATTATTTCTTTTTAACTCCATTCACTTGCAATCTATGCCAGGGCCCCCCAAGTATGGCCTGCAGAATGGGGTTGTCCAGCCCGTAGACGCGTTGACAAGAATAAATAAAAGAAGTTAAAAAATAATTTCACTGGCAAATCCCAAATAATGCTGCTCCTATACATACATATATAATCACCAAAGGTCATAAATTTTGCAATTGGTTTGTTGCAGCTCTACTTTTTCTTATACTGGGCCAATTTTTTTTACACCTTAATACCTTATTTTGTCTACATTGTCTACTTACTGATTAATGTACTCCAGTCTGGTCTCCGTCTTGAATTTCTCGCCTCCGAAGATCCTCATTATTTATTATTTTGATCAACCTACCCTGTCTCAGTATATGGCCTACCATTTTAACTCTTCTTTGCTGAAGCTAAACCGTTCCAAAGTTTCCTTTCTTCATTTGCGTTTCATAGCACTTATTATTTGATACCATATCCATCCATGATATTTTCAACATTCTTCTGTAGCACCATTTTTCAAATGCTTCTAATATGTTTTGAATTTTCATTTGTCCATGTTTCACATACACAAAGCGCAACGCTTCATGCATATGCCTTAAGGAACTTTTCCGGATTTTTAAATCTATGCTAGTTGAGGTTAGTCTTGTCTTCTTGTTATAAAAAGCTTTCTTTGTGTGCTCTATTCTTTTTATAATATCTTTCTTGCTTCTGTTATCTTAAGTTATTTTAATTCCTTGTTGTCTGAGTTCCATTACTTAGTGTGGCCTTACTTATTCTAATTCTATATTCACTTGACTGATTTATCCTTTACTGCACTTCTTGACTTGTTTACATTTTGTAGATCTTCCCATTAAATCCGATCTTCAGTATTTAATCCTATCCTTTCAGTAGTTCTTGGAGATCCTCTTCACTTTTAGCACAAACAGCAAATGATCAACAAAACAAAGTGTGTTTATAAGTTCTTCTCTTCTAATTCCAGACATGACTTCTTCTTTTACCTCTCATGCTTCTTCTAATTAATTGTTAAAGATAATCAAAGATAGGGTGCATTATTATCTAACACCCTTTCTTATTTTAGTTTCATGTTTGTTAACCCTAGTTATTGTTATCTGAATTTTGTATTATTTGGTTGTTGTACTTAATCCCAAGTTTTCTCAAAATTTCTAACATTTTATACCAATTCCCATCAATAAAATAATGTACCATATGTATTCTTGATGATAATTATTTGATTTTTCTAGTACTATCCTCAAAGACAGAATGGCTTTTCTCATTATTCTGTTATTTCTGAATTCATGTTGATCCTCTCCAAGTACTCCTTCCATCCTCTTATCCATTCTTTATTGCGTTAGTCTAGTAAGCACTTTTTCTGTATGTTGATGTGAGACTTAGTGTCCTATATTCTTCACATTTAACTGCCCCATCTTTCTTTGGTAGTGAAATGACAATGTTCTTTTCAAAATTCTCAAGGATATTCTCTTCTTCTCCATAAATACCTACAACATAATGTGTTCTATTGTTTCCAAATAAAAAAAATTATATAAATATCAATTAATTGTTATGCATATTTATCTAACCTGTTTGTTTTTACATTATTCCCATTGAGAAAATAAACTTAAATCTTCTCATGTTTAATTATGTTTATAATATGGTTATGTAGCCTATGTTTCTTTTTTGATCTGGCCAACCTAGCACTTTCAATATCCTAATGTGTCCCTCTCCTCAATAATAAGTTTGGGGACCCCGGGCTTAGACCAATCAAATTAAGTTTCAGACTATTAGTTTCTCATAATTTATTATTAAATCTGGAAAAATTCTTTACTCAAGTGTGACCCAGTGCAGAAGGAATTTACACTATAGGCCCACTAGGCACGGGCCTAGGTGTGGCGGCTTTAGTTGGCAGCACATTTTGAATAACATTGTTTTTATTTTAATATTTTGTTTTTAATTACGTTTAAAAATTATTGGCTAACATTATCGAAATAGTTAAAGTCATAATGACAATATTTCTTTTTAAATAACTTTACTTTGCAATTACTTTGTAACTGACGTCACACTCCCTTTCTTCACAATGTTAACTCAAGATACTGTAGAGCCTGTAAATGCCTGATTTTCTTTCTTAGAAATCTTCTCTCAAATACTAACTTCCGTCCAATACCCCCTCACCCCAAGACCTCTTTCCTCTTAAATCTCCTAAAATGCTAGACAAATTTTTTTTGGGGGTGGGCCTAGGGGCGCACAATTTTTAAATCTGCCACTGCCAGTGTTTTCATAGTACTCAAAACTAACTCATCATGGATATATGAATTCAAACACCTATAATGGGAATATTATCTAATTAAATGTTATTTTATAATTCTAACAGGTATTAGTCTACTGTGGGTTAGGCCTAATTGAATCATTATAAGTTACTAGATTCTTTCTACTACTATTTCATAAAATTTGTTTTTTTAAATCATTCATTGTTTGCTTTATTCAAAATATGAGCCAACCATATAAAATAGGATAGTATTTTAATGGCTTGTACCATAGTGTGGATATTTTTTTTATATTCTCCATCTAAATTAATTGTGTGTAATTTATATTAGGTATTCTAGTGAATTTTTATCTCGATATAATGCAAATAAAATAAAATGTATAAAAAAACTTTAAACTATAGTTCCAAACTAAAATAATGGTATATGCATACAATTTTGGAAAATTGTAATAACATCTTAATAAAGACATTATGCATGCATAACTTTGGTGTTATTTTGAAACATTAGCTAGTTATGTGAGAAGGTGCTTTCAAAACAATTTGAAATATTTGTATCATCCAGGGACTTTGTCCTCTATCCCCCCCCTCCCCAAACACCAAATGAATTAGTCAACATGTAGTTAGCATAGGTATATTTAAATTGGTCAGTCCATTTGTGGGTTCTATGTTTAAAACTTAATCTTATTAAAGAAAGTTTGTGTTTACTTATATAATTTGGGTTTCATTTTTTAGCTTCCTTAATTTAAAGTTCACTTTTAATCTTTAGAACATTATTTTGAACAATATCAGTATCAAGATGATAATACTCATTTCAGGCCTACAATAAAAAAATTTATTGGGATAATTCTTTATATTGGTGTACTTCATTTCAATAGGGACATATTAGCTCATAGTTGGTAGCAGTGATCAATTTTCTTTTATTACAATGTGGTTGGAACATGAATGTTGTGTTAGTGGAATATTCTCATGTATTTTGTTTAACTATTTGCATTTTGTATTTATTCTCTTGTTTATTTCATCAACCCAAGCTGGTTGTTTATTTCTTTAAAAGAAAATGCATCAATTTGTTTGAGTATTCATAGCATGTAAGTTTAATATGCTAGTATGCCTATGCAGGTTATTTCCCATAGACCTATTCCCTAGTATTGATCTAAATGAGTTAAATTGAAGTGTTACTACAATGATTAGACCTTCATAGGAATAATGCAGAGAAAAAAAATCAATTCAAATTACATGCTTACATTATGATATATTATTACATAGTGTAAATGTTTTATCATAGATGACTAATTATTGAACATGAATATTACAGTAGGCCTACTAACTTAATGATTAATCAATTTTAGGGTTTAACTAATAATTTTGTTGGTTCCACATTTTTAAGGTTATCTATTTGTGTTTATAAATAGGAAAAGTAAAACTGCAATAGTTACCTTAATGGAATTAGTTAGAAAGATGGAAACATTAGCTCCAGTTGTTGACTTGACTCCTATCTCGGATGACAAGCAAAGTGATAAGGCTGCTACAGAAGAAGATGACACAAGAAAACTACCAGATTATCACTTGGATTCCTTTAATAAGACTGACGGCGAATCAAAGGTAGAGTATTTGTTTTCCATCTAATTATGGTGATATCCTTAATAGTTTGCTACAAACTATAGTAGAATTCTGATAGGTACAAAGGAACGTTTAGAAAATATTAAAACTATTTTTTCTTGCTGTAAACAATGACAACATTTTATTTATTTTGTTAGTAGGCCTATTATCTTTAGGTATTGATAATATCTCTCAAAAGTGACAGTTGAAGCTCACACTGCTTGTAATATTAAATATAAGACAATTGTTTCAGTAACTTTATTAATTGTCAAAAAAGATCTTCTCTATATTGGACTGTACATTAGATACTAACCTATTCGTTGTATATGATGCAAAATGTGTTTATTTCAAGTTATAACATTTTCTCCTCCTTTTAAAGAATGTTATAGTTATTATTATGCGCTGCTCAGCTGAACAAAAGAATTGGATCACATTGGAAATATCACAACTTGCGCCTAAACTTAAATACTCAATTTCACTGTCCACTTTTAAGGATTGACTGTAAAGGTTACAGTTGTACGCAGACAAATATTGTGTGAGCCTAAAATGTTTACTAAGGGAGTAAACATGATCAATAAGGAAACACCAACTGACATCATGTTCAATAAAATGTTTTATTAAACAAGTTATGTGTGCATTTGCGTGTCTGTATGATGAAGTATTTTGTATATTATCTTTTATATTCATTGGTGGTCTGGTGCTCAGAGTTCCGGGATACAAACCCAGAAATCCTAGGTTTACTCCCTGGCGCTTCCAGACTTTCTTTGACTCAGGGGTTCTGGAATGGGCTCAAACTCAGCCTCATGAGGACAAATGAGGAGCTACTTGAATGAACAAAGTAGCGGCCCTGTTGGAGGGCTTGTTGTGCTGACAACATGACACCCTATAGCCACAGAAGTTCGCGCTATCTTCACCAACGAATGGCAGCTGCTTGGTCAATATGGCTTGATTGTGGGCTTATCCCATAAAGTTTAAAAAAACATATATTTACTAATTATTGTTACTATTGTTATTTGTACACACTTATTACAGTTCTAATGTACCTATTCAGTTTGTACTGATTAAAACACCATTTTCAAGATTCAAATTCAATAAGGCTAAATGCAAACTAATGGTGGGTCTTGTTAACAATTTTTTCCAGATAGCCTATTTTACTTCAACAAAAATATCATTGGTACAATACTTAACATCATAACTACATATATTCTAAAATCACGGATAACAGGGGTCTTGTTAACAATTCTTTTCAACTAGCCTGTTTTACTTAAGCAAAAATATTATTGCTACAGTACTTAACATCATAACTACCTATTTGCTAAAATCACCGATAACAGCTCTCATAAATCAATATTTTATAAATTATTTTAATGTTAATTTATTATTGTTTGAGTTATTTAACGTGCATTTTCTGAACCAACTGATTATATTAGCACACAACTAATGGACTGACTTAAATCTAGAACAGACCCAATACCAAGCCCCATAGCCATAATTTTGTCACTGTGATAGGCTATAATCCCAATTTAACTAATTATAAATTTTTCGGCCATGCCGAGAATTCAACCCGGGACATTTAGCTCAGTAGGCAGACACGTTACCAACTGAGCTAAGCTTTTAGACCTTTTAATGTTATAATTCACATATAGTAAAACCTCGGTAATCCAAACTAATTTTGACCGAGGCCTGTTTGGATTAGCAAAATGTTCAAACTATTGAGGTGTTTTTAAAGTTTACCCAGCTTAAAACGTACATTACCCCAATAGATTGAAAGGGTGAAAGAGGGGGATATTGTTGATGAGGCAGGACATTTGCATTCATATGCTTCTGCTTTACTACTGGACACCTGCACTTTCATTCGCACAAACACAGCTCATGTACACTTAAGTAAACACTAGAAGTTTTGAAACATCTCTTAATGATGAAAATGTGGCTAAACTATCTAAGGAGTTTGAAGTTGGCAATACCACGCTTAGTGATTGGGGAAAAAATTGTTCTAAAATTGAACAATTTGGTTCCTCAACATTGATTGAACTCCTGGTTAGTCATTGAACATTGAACATTGATTTCAAGCTAGACGAGACACTTTTTCTGCGGCTTATTCAAGAAAGAAAGGAATGCCAATAACAGGACACCTTGTTCAACATGAAATCTGTCAGCTAGCAATATGCTGTGAAAGCCTATCTTTAGATCAAACATTTGCAGATGATTAACTAACATTTGTAGAATTGGTTAATTCTTTATACCCTTTTCCATAGCAGGCTCATAATTGTGATGAAACAGGATTGAGCTTGAAAATGCTTTAATCTAAAAGTTTGGCATCTCACCAAGAAAAATGTCTTCCTGGTTTTAAAGTAAACTAAAAATGATTAACTGCGTAAGCTTGTAGCAATATGAGTGGTACACACAAGAAGATGCTAGTGGCTATTGGAAAATCTGTGAAACCAAGAACCTTAAAACACATCAACATAAATTTTCTTCCTGCTTGTCATGTTCATGAAATGCTGGCAAGATATTGTGGGCTCATCATGTTTTTCAGCTCTGTTAGAAGACACTGACTGAGTATGAAATTGAAAAGAACTAGGGTTAGACACAATTAAATTTGGAAAACACACTGATATCAAATTATAAAATGAAGAGTCATTACTGTTATTTGAATTTTATTTAAAAAAAAAATACAACCCCCTTTACCTTGCTTCCTCTATGGCTTGTTTGTATTATCCAGAATTTTGAACTACCATGGTTCAGGTAATCGAGGTTTTACTGTATATTAGTCCAGGCACTGAATAAAAAAATACCAAGTGTTACTTCTTTGACATATTAACTATAGTAATATATTAGTGGCACTGGGGTTCTTGTTTTAATTAGACCTCCCATTACTGAGGTACCGTTAAGCTTCAAATTAGCTAATAGTTTAAATTTAACTGAATACAAACATAACAAATATCTATTTTTATTTATTTAAGGCAGCTTATTTTTAGGTATCACGGCTATCATAAACAAGATATGTAAGGCCCATAACACGATAGTTTTTTTTACATAGCTCTGCAGTAATTCTGAACAATTTCATGTTGCTAACATTGGCGCGAGGTTACTGCAATTTATCTTGCATTTATGTTTATTTTATGTTTGATGAGTTACAAAACTGTAGCCAAATACTTATTGTATGAAATCAAACTTTCCATTATTATTTCTACATAATATTTATAGTAAAATTATATAAAAATTGGATTTTTTAGGATGTATTTTATATTTACATGTTAAAAGTTCAAGAAATAATGAGTAAAATACTATGGTACTTACAGTTTTGCACTTAGATTGATTTTTGGCTAAAATGTTTAAGCCTATATTGTTTATGCTTGAAATAATTGTAACAAAAGACCATCATTTGTTTTATAATGAACAGTGAAAATAGTCCCCATCCATTCTGTCAGCTTGAAGGTTTTACTGCATAGAAAATATTAATCAATATTTGTGTACTGTCTGTATGTTCCACTCCTTGATTGTGTGCATGCACGAGAGAATTTGAGCACTAAGCTAATCTAGTGGTAAGGCTCAATCACTGGACATTAGGCAAGCAGCTGAGTCAGACTTACTTTTTTTCATACCGATGTTTTTCTTAAGAATAAGCTCCATATTATTATTATTCTTCTGAGTATTTTTACTTAAGTACCCCAGTGGTTGTGGTCGTAGAGGACACAACAGTCCCACAGAAAGTTACATGGCATCAGCTGTAGTGACAGAAGCTTGACCATGGTTATATGGTAACAGAATCATGGTGAGGTTACACGGTGACAGTCCGTGTGTGGTCTCTTGGTAACAGACAGTGGTTACACTTAAATAGGATTTTCTTATTAATTTGTTGACCATAAAATTCATGTTACCTACACACACATTGAAAATATAAATAAATGTTTAGTAAAAATAAATGTAGCTCAGCGAAAGAAAGACATAATTATTTATAATTAACCTCACAAACTATAAGGGGAATAGGAAAAAGAGTGGGGTTAGGGGTGCCAGTTCCTCCTAAAATTTAAGATGAGTGCTGAGGGTGCCTTCTTAGGGTAACTCACTGATTCTCTAGTTTATATAAAAGCATTTTCTGATCGAATTTCCATACACATGTGTTATAGAGGGATAGAAGTGTGCAGAGTAATATCATTTATAAAAGGTGCCAACTTAATTTTTGAGTGCGCCACAGGTTTATTATTACTCCAGCTCCCCAAAACTAAAACTATTACTATGTTTCTGCAAATTATATTATATTAATTCTAGAAAACCATTTCTTATGATAATACTCTCACAATTCTTTATGATACTTTTTGAACGTCAAAGTTAAATAATGATTTTCAAAAATTTGAGCATTCATGTATGTATCACCAGTCTTCATCAACTTCATGTTTTTACTATGTCAAATACTCAATGTATCCCCACTCTTTTCCTAACAACTTCATTGCTAATCGTATTTCTTGTGAAATGCTCCTCACAAACTTCATTCCTATGGCCTTCACTTTACCTAGTCTCTCTTACATTCAACATCCATGTTTCTGCTGCATATGTGATTATGGGTACAAAGTACGCCCTATAAGCTACAGCACTTTCTTACATTTCAAGGGCACTTCTCTTCTCAAGCAGGTCTCATATGCACCTATAAAATAACTCTCCCTTCTGTCCTCTTTTCATTAAATCCTCCATACTTCCACCCTTCACCTCAATCACGCTTCCACGATACTTCACATTCTGTACTTTTCTCAGCTCTACTCCATCCATCTTAATAGTTTTACTAGGCCATATCCTCTTCCTGGCTATTAGCACGTCACACTTCACCATAATAAATTTCACTCTACACTCTTTAACGTCCTCATTCCATTCCTATAGCTGTTTCTGTTCTTCCTTTTCCTTCACTCCTCATACTATTACATTATCAGCAAACATCATGGCTTTTATTCTTTACCCCCAAGTTTTCCTATCCCTTTATTTATGACCATTACCATTACAAATAGTAATGGTGAGATAGCACCATCCTGCTTCCTCAGTTTTTTTTATTTGGAACTACCCTGTTTTCTCCTTTTTGGTCTTAACACAGCTCATATTATCCTCTTACTTGCTCTTCACCCTCAATACAACTCTTCTTTCCAATCCAGCCTCCTCCTTAACTTTCCAGCCTTTATTTCTATACACACTATCATATTCCTTCTCCACAACCATAGATACCATTACCAAGTCCTTTCTAAACTTATATATTCTTTCCATCAGCTGTTGTATAACAATGATCAAGTCTATTGTAGACCTCTGTTTCCTAAATCCATGCTGTCCCCCCC